>JAZGTI010010629.1:0-17490 GCA_036877585.1 Botia kubotai | reverse complement strand
GCTACCAGAGGAACGTAACAAATCAGTATAGAAATTAAAATATGAGAGATTTTTCTGAAGGCTTTCATTTTCTGCTGGTTCTCACCAGTTGTCCCCCAGTCAGTTTTTTTGTGTCTGTCTTTCCTTGTCATCTTTATGTTCTTTCGATCGGCTGTCCGCTTCAGCTCATAAAGGACAGAGATACAGCAAAATGAGACTATAGTCACTCCGATGCAAAAGAATACAAAGAATACATGATCTCGAAAATAGTCTATTCCAAAATAAAGGTGCCTCAAGCTGTTGCCCACCGCAATTAGCCAAGCGGCGAATGCAATTGCAAACCTGCTGTGGATGTTCTTATATCTTAGAAAGGTTACTGGGCACAGAACTGCCAAATACTGTTCAACAGACATGCAGGTCTGGATAACAGGTCTGGCAGTCCAGCTGATGCCAATGAGAAAGTTAGCTATTCTGTAGCCAATCACAGAGGGAAATCTGACATCAATGAGATCTATAATGCACTGGATGCAGAAAAGCAGCTCCAGGATAGTGATGTTCAGTGGAAACACCAAGTTTGGTTTGATGTTTCCATGGAGATACACCCAGAGAGACCAACAATGGACCGGCGTTCCCACAATGAAGCACAGCGCTGAAGTAATAAGCAGTAAAGGAGGGCCAAAATATCCCCTACAAATGCAATACCAGTTTAGAGACTCATCGAATGTGGAGGTAGAATTAGTAAGTTGAAAGGACGAATTGCACATGGTTGTACAAAAGCTGTGGAAATGAAACATGGGTGAGTTTAGACATGAGAAAAATATTTTAATTTACTTCATCAACTGCAAAAATAGTTCGACACGACACTGATGTGCTCGAGTGTTTCTGAGGCACTTGAAGTCCAAAATGTTTGTGCAATTTTTTAATGTTGCGATAATGTTATCGCAAAACATTTCCTATTATGTTCATAAAACTGGACTTCAAAATTCAAATTGATTTCAAATCTTGTGAATTGTTTTACTTTGTTTTGTTTTAATTTAGACGAGACTACAAAACTTCTTAAAATAAATGTCATACCTGAATCAATTGTACAGCAAGCCAAATTGATCCCAGCAGTGATAAGATTGCAAAGTGTCTCATCCACTGTATTTTCTCTGTTTATGGGAACCTATAAGTGCACCTGGTTTCCTTCCTGTTGTGTTTGCATGTCCCTGTTGTTTCCCACATAAATATTGTAGCATTTACATAAACAATGTGCTTTCATACAGTTGAGAGAATGTGTTTTCTAAACACTTACAAATAATGAGCTTCACCATGTGCTGTTGCAATTTAATTAATTCATTGCTGTGGCATTTTTAAAGCTTTTTCCATTTAAATTGTTTAATTTTTTTTATTTAAAGCTGCAATCCGTAACTTTTGCTACTCTTTCGGCATCTTTGTTTGATAACATAGAATTGTGGGTTACTTTATGTACTTATTCCAAAGACATTGAAGCCGAACTGACGTTACCCACAAAATTGCACCCGACTGTTCTGTTATGTTCCTGCTCTATAACTGTTTTTTTGTTTATTTTATTAAAAAAAAAACATACAGATTGCAGCTTTAAATAATTAAAATTAATTGTTTTTCTGAGTGCCCATGGCCTAAGATGCTGGGATAGGCTCTAAGCACCCAGTATCCACCCCCACATGAAGAGGATACGAAGGTTTGGAGAATGGATGGAGACTTCTTGGAGACTGCTAGTTCTTGTACTGTACCCTAACTCTTCTGAACAGTAACATTTACCAACAAGGTGCTGTAAAACAGACCAATGAGTGACAGCAGAGGGTGCTAGTTAAACGGCTTAATGCAAAAGCCTTGTTTACAGTAGCTGTAAGTAACCTACTGTAGTCCTGATACAGTAAGATACCGCTGTCTAGAGTATCTGACAATATAACCGATAGAATATAATCGATAAAATATACTTTAACAATAATGTTAATAATGTCCTGATGATGTTTTTCATATGATGAAAGTAAAAGGTGATCTGGTCTGTGTGTAAATCAGGTTTGACATCAGTGACATTGTTCACAACTGACATAAAACATAATGCATTGAAACTTCATAATTGCTGTGAAAACAATTGAGGAAATATTATGTTCTGTGAGCTTAGGGTGAGAAAAAGGAATTATTCCACCAGTCTTGGGTAAAACATTTATCACTAGACTAAAGAAAAGGTTTAACCTGTTTGTGGGTGAACGAGCATAACTAGGACACTCATAAATGGATCAGGGGACAGTTTAGACTCGTCTCAGTCTGTGAGCCAAATTCCAACATTCCAAATGACTCTACAGGCTGCCATAGATTCCAACAGCAGCCCAAAAATATTTCGTAATAAAAAATAACAGGGCTACATACCATGGGGTGTTTGGCCCCAAAAATACACTGCAATTTATTTACTGGCAAATAAAACGGTATGTGACAAACTAAAGACCTCCAAAAAAGAGAGAAAAGTTTTTGGGGAAGTGATAGGGGGTGGCATCGAGCATGTGTGTGTGTGTGTGTGTGTGTGTGTGTGTGAGGAGGGGATGAAACCTCACTCAGAAGGAAGAATGTGTAACAGTGTCTGTCCAACCACAGTGACGAGTGGGAGAAAACTGAGAGAGACAAAGGACATATTGAACTGGGAGTCAACATCTGGATGGTGTTATAGCTGTGTTCCAATTGTTGGTGGTCATATGCTATGGGATGACAAAGAATCAAGAGGAACTCTGAGGTCATTTGAAGTCTCACGTCTGACCAATAATGAAGACAACACCGAAAATTGAACAGAACACGGGCCACAGGAAAAGAACCTCCAGAACTTCACTTTTAACTCCGCCAGGCAATACGTAAGTAAGAATGATGCTGGGCGGGCCTGAAGGGTCATGTTGAAATCATCATATAATTGGAGAAATCAGCTTATTTTCAATGGGTTCATTTTGCGCTTGTGCTTCTCAGAGGTTTGTGTGTAATACTGTCGTGACATCATAACCACAGTGAGTGGTGTTCTAAATGCTTGTTTGAAGTACCAGCTGATGTAAAGAGCCTGAAGGTGGCACCTGGCATATTTTCTTCTGATTTTCTAATGGAGAAACAAACATCACTAAATAAAATGAAAGGACTGAGGCTACATGTTTTAAAGAGAAATTGACTGAATATTAATTCGGAAGAGCAAATTTTTATATTTTGATATAAGAACCTCTTTTGATATTGTTTTCGGCTTGTAACCTCTATCACAAGACAATATCAAGAAACAGTTTAATCAATATATATTTCTAGACTAAACCTAGAAACAGAAAAACATCTTCAAAACCATAATTTCACATACATAAAATGTATTTCTAGATTGTGACAATAGAGTCTTATGAAAGTATTAGCTTTATGAAGCATCATAAAATAGCTTGTTTATTTCACTCTGTGCTGTCAGTGGAAAGCAAGGTCAAGGCTAACATCAGCTCTGAGGTTTTAAGAGGGAAAAACCTAATATAAGATGCCATCAGTCAAGAGTCACAAATCACAGGCCTAGGAATTTATGATGTTGAACTATTGTGGTGTTGTGTGTAACAGTCACCTGTTACATTCCATTTTTAACATCCCTTGTGACCCCAGACAAGACAGTGTGTCAAGGTCTTGAATTTGTTCTCCTGTAAAAGTCACATGTATTCTTCTGCCTGCTCATAACAGTTTGTTAGTCTTACTTTTAGCCCCAAATAACAATACATTACTTGTTAGTTAGTTGCCTTTAGAACTCTAAAGGCTTTTAATAGCTTTTAATCATTTTAAACAAGCTAACAATTTTAGGTTAAAGGGTCATTTCCCTAATGTTTTTATTGGGTAGCAAAAATGTTTTAAAATTTTGTTTTTAAAGAATTTGCTTTAAGAATGTTTAAAATGTACAGTTTTTTAAACATTGTATTAACATTATTGCTTGATTATAAAACCCAAGCAATAGCGTTAAACTTTAAAAATAAATTCTGTAACATTTTTAACTGTTCCACTATCAACTTAGGAATAACGTTTTTGCTATATATTATATATAACATTAAAAAAGTTACATTATCGCAAGAACATTTTTGATAACATTGAGAGAACTTTTAGAGAACGTTCTGAGAATGTACTCTGTTAGCTGAGATACCACCAAACATTGCATTCCAGCACATTTGTATTAGATGTTATTGATATATTTACATGTCCTCATGGGGTGGAAGTACAAATGTACAAAGACAGAGGTTATATGAGTAATCATATAATCATGGATGTCATGTACCAGAAGGTCAGGAATCACCACCCCTCCATATTTAGCTGTAACAGAGACCTAAAGTTTTCAGGCAAGGCTTGTGTAATTCAGTCCGTTTGGCCTTTTCAAATCACTGGACCGTTAGCATACCTCATAAACACGACATATAAAAACATAGACACCTCAAGACAACTTCCAGAATGTCTTAAAACCCATATTCGAGCAATACAGAGCAGGGATAATGCGTTCATTTGTTCTGTCATCAGGTTTGTATTCCAGTGTATGTATTCCAGTGTATGTGTTCCAGTGTATGTATTCCAGTTTATGTAATGGGTCACAGTTGACTAACCAGCGAGGGCGTCACATGTCTGCCTTTCAGGAACGAAGACACTGCGACGCAAATCTGTCCAGGACTCATAAATCGAATTAGCTTGTTAGCTTAGCACCATCTGCTGATCAGCATATCCCGACAGTTTTTCTGTTATTCGTACCACTTTCACACAGAACATGTAGTTATATAACATTTGACCGTTACTGTCACATTAATCGATGCAGTGAGAGGAAAACGGTAATTTGTGTGAGATTTCTGTGAATGTGTGAAAATGACACGCTTGTGTGTGTGATCCTGTGATCTGGCTACATCAGGTGATCCTGTCTAAAAATAAGATTTTCCGAAATAGACGTATGACTGATGATTATAGAGCGAGTGCGAGAGAGAGATCAGATTATATCAGGCTCAGATTATTTCATTAGGAAAGCAAGCTGACTGTCAGTGCTTCTTGTTACATGTGGTATTTCAGACGCAGGCCAGCTGGGTTCAGAACACGATGGCCTAATATCAGCTGTAAAAGTACCGGGATGAGTTTCTCTCTGTTATGTACAGGGTAGAGTGTGAACCAATGGAAACCCTGATTGCTATGTGTGTCTCATATCGAGGTAAATACATTCATTACTGATTCAAGTATACGAAGAAGTATGCGCACTTAAAATGTGACAGCTGATTAACTAGTGTATTTGAATGGAATTGATTTAATTGAACGCTAAATGTAATTTAGTTTAAACAGTTTCATTTATTGAAACAACTGACCAAGCTAAGATTAGTGGCTTTACAATAAGGTTTCATCCTTTGACTCAAGGTTCCAATGAGTTAATGTATTAGCTAACGAGAACTAACGATAACAAATAGATTTTTACAGCATTTGTTACAGTCGTTCTCACTATGCATATAAAAAATAGCCAGGAGGAAATATGGCAGTCTTGTGATATTTTACACTAGACAAATGTCTTGCAGCTCCTGGCTCGTGTTACGAGGACATGCTTTACAGTGTGTGAAAAACAGCTCTTTGACGTGTTATTAATTACCTTTAATGAAGTGAGCACATGTCTGAGTGAAAGCCTCCAGACACGATGCTTTCATGACTCGCTGCCTCTTCATTAATCATAGTTCTTTATTCATCTTTGAGCCTTTAAAGATTTAAAATGGCCAGATATTTTGATTTCTATTTTAATATGAAGCCTTGTTAATAAGGAACCACTTATTAACAAATTATTTATATATATATATATATATATAGAGAGAGAGAGAGAGAGAGAGAGAGAGAGGGGAGGGGTGGTTTTGTCAAAATATCTCTATTAACCTATTAACTCTATTAACTTACTCATAGCAGTAATCATACTACACATCTGTATTAACCAGGTTATAACTGTGATGAGTCCAGGCAACTCCAAATGATTGAGAAAATCATCATTCTTTTCTCATGTTTTCTCTTTACAGTCATGCACATGCCCCTGACGTCAACATCAGCCCAGTGTCTCACATGAGCGGCCCTTTCACTAACATGCCACCTCTAGCTGGAACAGCACAAGCCATCCTGTTAAGATTAGCCCATCTTGAAGCTCAATTGGCCCTAAACCTGATTAGTAACTTTACAGCTGGAAATTGCAGTGGTTATGGGAACCCCTTTGTCCTTCTATGTCTCCTACAGTCTGCTGCCAGTCAACGAACCCCATTTCTGTATCAACCCCCCAGCGTTGATGCCCTTTCTCGTCTTCTGCATGGAAGAAACGTGAATAGCATAACACACACGGTTAACCCTCCTTCTGTAACTAGTACTGTGATGTCATCGGTCACAGAGATTAGTTCAGTTGTTACTAATAAGGAGAGCTGGATCACAGGTAACCTGCAAGCAAAAGCAATCGTTCAGGAGACGAACCCCAGCTTAACTAGTAACTCACCCGTCCTGCACCCAACATCTAAGGAGCCACTTGACAGACCAAATACTGACCATCTTGGCCCAAAGTTCTCCTTTAAACCAAGTGCAGATCCTTCTCGATGTAAGACAATAACTGGCGTTAAAACTTCTACCGTGACATCGGCTGATAGACAAGTGGACTGCTCGAGAGAAGACGAGTCAAAGAAGAGTCCATCAGAACATCTGTCAAAAGCTTTGGTCAGTCTTGGTCTTTCTCTTGAAGATCTAGAATTACTCAGTCACTGCCCAGATGACCATCTAACCACAGAGATGCTCCCCATTATTATACAAGACCTTCAACAGCGCAAAGGAGCCAAAGCTGTTTTACATTCTTCACCTGAAAGCAACATGCCGAGGAGGGTCATCGAATACGACCATGCTAGCAGGATCCCCACTGATCAAACGGAGTCATTCAAAAAATCATCATATATTTACAAGAAGGATCATGCCC
The DNA here is from genome assembly GCA_036877585.1 of Botia kubotai. Classification (NCBI taxonomy): domain Eukaryota; kingdom Metazoa; phylum Chordata; class Actinopteri; order Cypriniformes; family Botiidae; genus Botia; species Botia kubotai. The sequence continues at coordinate 10,553 of JAZGTI010010629.1, read as the reverse complement.
AAGGATATGAGAAGATTAGACACAGTAAATTCCAGGAGGACCATCTTGGGTCACAATCTGTCTCTCCTTCCTTTTCTTCTTCCAACAGTCCTGCTTTACATAGTCCTTATGGACGCACTTGTAGCTCTCATACCCACAGCTCCCTCAGGTCTGGAAGATTCGGCCCACCTGACTCGATTCATAAGAACTTCTCTACCCAGTTTAAAGCACCAACACAAGATTCATCAGGTGAGATGGTTTGAATGGGCAAGTTAATGTATTTTTACCTCTTAATGGAAATCAGTTTCCTGGAATGAAGGTTGACCAAACAGCTGTTTCTCTAACTTTCAGGGAAAAGATTCAATTTCTTTCAGTCTAAAGCTAGCAGAAGGAGGCCTGGATCTGTCTATATTCCATCCCTCAGCATACGACGCAGCGTTGTTTCTCCAGAACATAATAAAACAAGAACTTATACAACACAGAGGCCCTCTTCACATAACAGATCCGCTATGTCCAGCGATGTGAGGAAAGGTCACGGTCAGCGCTCGTTTTCATCTCTGACGTCAGAAATAACCACTGAACCCAGGAACATTCATCAGACACCAGTTAACAGAGACACTACAAAAACATCAACACAAACTGTAGGTTCAACAGAATTTAATTTATTCTCTGCTCTGTGATTACATTTGGAATACCACAGACGCCAATAAAAATAATCTCATTTAGTTTCAGCATTAAAGGGTGAAAATAAGATACATATTTTATAAAAAGCCACAGATTAACAGTAACGGATTGTGACGACAGTAACCGATTGTGATGACAGCGACCTCTAGCGCTGAGTTGGTGGTTTTGTTTTTCTCCTCAGAGGGGTGTGATTCGTGTGTCTGGAATCCCTCCTGATTACTCGGAGGGGGAACTTGTGAAAATGACAGCTCCCTTCGGCCAGGCTGTTGAGGTTTTAATGGCAACCGAGGTTGACACGGTAACTTGTCTAGAATGGAAAAAGGTATGTCATAACAAATACATACTTTTGTTTTCTGTACAATTATGATATTTTCATCTTAGACAAAGTTTCTATAACAAACCGTAAACAACATCAATATAAATAAACAATAATGCACGCAGGTTTTCCTAATCACATCTTAATGTAATAAATTTTCAAATTGGGGGGTTCAATTCCATTTTTGAATAATCTCAAAGTGTTAGTTTAAAAAAATTAAGTTAATTGTGTGATTGCTAATAATAGAGTCTAATAATACAATACAGATAAATAAATTAAGATTTGTAAAATAGCAATTTACTTTTATCAAGGATAATGTTTATAAAACTATTTCCAGACGTAGGCTGACAATCACTACAGCTATTATCCTCTGCGACTGACATCATGTCTTTTTCAGGCTTTGATGATTCTTCCGACCGAACTCTCAGCGCAGGAGATGGTGAAGGTTTACTCTGCAATCCCACCCCACATGAGACAGCAAAGTTTGGAGCTGGTGTCCCAAACTGTAGACCTAACATCACCTGTGAGTGGCCATGCTGTATTTTCTCTTGTTTAAATAGTCGTTTATGTTTTACATTATTTTACATTTTTGGCTGCTTTGTCTCTGTGTCAGGTGTCGGTGTTTCATGCTTTTGTAGGACCATCGATATCAAATGCAAGTATCACTTGACCTAAAACACTATTATCAGAATAATTAATATTTTCAAGACTACATTGTCTTTAGAAGACTGGTTAAATAGAAATGATAGTGTTTATTAAATACCCTCCGACCAACAAGACCCTCTGTTTTTATAGGGGCTGCTCACACCTGTGGAACGTTTGTTGGTGGTATGTAACGTTCCCCGTCGGCCCTGTGCTGCTTCAGGAGTGCTGCGGCTACTAAAACCATTTGGAAAAGTTTTCCGAACTCTGGTGTTTTGCGGAAACAAGGTAAGTTACCGTGTTAAAACTGCTGTAAACCGTCCCTTCTTCATATTATCGCTAGGTCTTACTTTTAGCTATATTTGACTACAGTATATGTGTCTTAAAACCAGTGAATTGTTGGTTTTCTGTTGCTTGTATCTAGGTGGATGTTGACCAATTCCCTGGAAATAGTGACAGTGTCCAGATGGTTTTAGAGATGGAATCTGCTGCTGCTGCTTTATCTGTTTATGAGTGGTCCCAAAAAATTCCTTGCATTTATCAAAACCACCATCTGTCTTTCCTCAGAGGATCTAATATATGTAAAAATACACCAAAATCTGCCTAATATCAACCCTGTTGCCTTTTTCTTATGTATGATATGAGTCTGAATGAGTCTGAATGGGCTAATTATGAGCTACAGGCAAAATGGGTAAAAAATGGCAATTTTGGTCTAATTTGAGGTTTTCATAAAAACGAGTTTATAAAGCTGATCTCAATGCTCCAAATAGCAGTTAAACATCTAAAATTAGTAAAGTGTAATATACTGTCAGACTGTCATTTGAGTTAAATAACTCCTGTTTTTATGCATATAGATTTTTATAATGCACAGTATTTTCATAAATGAATCAAATACATTATCCTACATAATTTCTACATGAGTTTATATTATAAATATATTATATATAATATATTATATAATATTATAAATAAATATTATAAAAAATGCATTCCTGGTATTTTTTCATCAATTTCATCGATACATAGTTTGTCATGATTAGATTAGAATTGTGAAATATTTAAGTAGCTTTATGGGGTCCTACTGGTGCAACGGTGACAGACAAAGTTATTAATGTAAACTTCACAAGCGATTAATCGTCAAAAGTATCGTTCCCTGACCGGGAATCGAACCCGGGCCGCGGCGGTGAGAGCGCCGAATCCTAACCACTAGACCACCAGGGAGACATGCCGCAGCGTTTTGAATAAACGGTTTAATTCAATTGATTTCAATATACTCATTTCATACATTTTCTCTAGATTTGTGTTAACCTAAGCAGAAATATAGGATAATCTCTTTTATGTAACAGCTCAGTGCAGAGATAGCTAAAGAACAACAGTTAAAAGCAGAGCGAGAACTTTAACTTTCCACCATTGTTTGTTTCTAAACAGTCATATTTACAGAATAGTAAATACAAACATAAGGTTTCAGAAAAATATGTTTGTGGCCACACTGCATATACGTCACATGAAAACATAATATGCCATTTTAGGTTTGAAAATACAGTTTTATTTTATGTGCTTGTAACATATGGGTCATCGCTTTCTACGTATGCGTGTTTTGGCACTAAAACTGTTTTAAAATTACCTGGGTTATGCTGATGCTATTTTTAAATAGATTATCCAGATCTGGGTTAATTACTTTCTGAAAAAGCATGTTGATATTTTTAAGAAGGTTCCGGTAAGCTGTGGGGCGTTTCTAAATGTGACCACTTAAATTGATCACTTTATTTGACCTAAATTACATCAGACCTGATATTGGTCAGATATTATATGCCGAATTTGAGGCATTTATTTTCTGTCAGAACATTTAAAATTGCTCCAGTGTTTCTTATACTGATTGAAGCATCCAGTCCTGTCTTATTATTGTAGTTAGTTTTCCTTTGCTGTGACTAGCATCGATACTAGTAGTCTTCACCATTTCAGCACTTGTTAATAGATTTTTGAATCAAAATGTCTTGGCTTACTTTGTTTGTAATGTAGGTGTACTTAAAAGTGTATTTTAAATCTTTTCACATAATACGTTTTGAAAGTCGGACAATTATGAAATAAAGTGCGCTGTTATATATGCAGTAGATGCATTTGCAAACATTGAAGATGACCGACAGGGGGCAACCGCGACATGTTTGTTTGAAAGGCCCACATGCGCACTCTGACGTAGTGTTGAAATCCGGCCAGGTAACGGTGTTGCTGCAAATAGGAAATTTAGCAGTTTTAGTCGATTTATTTGGCGATCGATTAGAGGGACAGAACAGTTACAATGCCCGGTGAGTATACCTAACCTCTCAGATGTTTGAAGCGAGTCGTGTTTAGTCTTTTGACTTTGTATATGCGGTGGTCTGCTCTCGTTCCCTTTGTTTTGCGAAATGGTAGCCATCGCTGCATCCGCATGTTACCCAAATATGAGCATTTTAACAGAGTTAACGTTCAGTGTAAAGCAGATGAAGTTTATTAAGGGTCATTTTCCAGTGTTTTTCAAAGCGGAAGGTGTAGGCCTAGCGAGTGTATGTTTGTGTTAGGTGTGCGTGTGATGCAGTGTTGCTAACTCACGCGTTCCCCATTTGCTACACAAAAATATTTACATACTAAATGATTACAACACTAATAACAACTAGCGCCGATTGTTTTGCGTCGATCTCATGCAAATGACTATTAAATGTTACTCTGCACGGTCGGATAAAGTATTATGACGTGGAAAGACAGATTGTTGTTGTTAAAGTCTCGGTCGTGGCTCGTGCTAACACGCATAGCTTTACAAAGCACGCTTGCCATGCGTGAAGTTAGAGCAAGTGGTTAACTTCGTGTAAAGGCGGGATATATTTTAAACTAATCGGACTTTTTTGGTGTTCGTGCTGGCTTGTTTGATTATAGATCGTCATTCCTGGAGCCTTTACCAGACCTCTTAGCTCACGTTACAATGGATCAAATACATGTGGATAAAGATGGTGTCCGCTGACCTCCTCTTTGTCTCATTTATGCAACACAGGGTTAGTTAGTAGCAGTTACATAATGATCTTCAAGCCACGTTTGGCCTTTATTATATCTTGTATATAGGTATAGTAGAGAAGCAGATCAAACGTAAACGTTATGCTTGTGGTTGTAAAGATTACACATCGACCTCATTAGCAAGTTTTGTTTTTATGCGAGAGAAAGCCTCGATAACCTGAAAGTTGATTATTTTCTTGTTCATCTTTTATTTAAATTGCTATTTATTTAAATGTTTACGTTTTGGAATAACCCCTTTAACAGCGCTCGCGTTTTACTCTATTGCCTATATCAATATAGATATAGATAGGTAGATAGGTAGCTTCTCAGAAGTATATAGTAGTATATAACGATATACTTATGCCACGGTTTTGGAGCTTCGGTTAGGTTCGGTTTGCTGTGGGGTCAGGGTTCATGGCACGGCACCAGCAATGCAAAGAACACTAGGTTTACTTGTATAAAGGCATTAAAACTATCCCCTATTTTTTTCAGTATTAACTACTTCACTCAATTCAATGTTTTTTTACAGCTTTTATGCGAAATGTATTTTTTCAAAACAGTTTAACAAAAACACAGGTTCTTACAAACCCTTCAGTAAACCAGCCATAGGCCTGTATCATACTATATATTATGATACTATACCCACTTGTTTCCCAGCACAGTGTGCTGCAGTCATGTGTTGATTTACATTTATTTTTGGATAAATATATTTGGGTTTGAAATAATGTAAAAGTAAATAAATGTCAGTATTTGCATGTTTTGACAGGGTTGGTTTATCCTCATGTGGGTGTGTGTGGGTTAGTCAATGCTCATGTTTATGCTGTGTTTGTTCACCCACCTAGAACCTGCTGATATTAACAGTCCGGAGGTAGCAAAGACACCAGGAGGAGGCAGCGGTCAGGGGAAAGATGAGAACGTTGTCAATGGACACAAAGAGGGGGAAGCCAATCCGTTTGCAGAGTACATGTGGATGGAGAATGAGGAGGAGTACAACAGACAGGTCAATGTCCAGCTTAACAGATTCATTTGGGAGGAGAAAGTTAAATTGTGCTTCAACAGTTTTTTCACTCCTTTTTATGAAGATTCAAAAATGCAAATATGATTGTATCTTAGGCCTCCACCAGCTTTGTGGTTTAGCATTAAGACTTTTTCACAGTACTGTATATACACACAATAAAAGTGAATGTGAATAGAGACTGTGCCTGTCAGTCTGTGCCCATCTCTATACAACCAACACAAGCGGCAGTAGTTGATTGATGAGTCCGTTAATCGGTTAATAAGAGGTGTGAAACAGAAAGGTGCTGAAATGACATGCCAAGCTGAGGTAAGTGGCATCATTAACAAGTTTGATCACATTTGTAACTTGTGCTGCAGGTGGAGGAGGAGCTCCTGGAGCAGGAGTTTCTTGAGCGCTGTTTCCAGGAGATGTTAGAGGAGGAGGACCAGGATTGGTTCATTCCTGCCAGAGACCTCCCTCCCGGCGTGGGACAGATCCAACAGCAGCTTAGTACGCTGTCGGTCGGTGATGGAAATGCAGAGGACATTGCGGTAAATATTAGCGCAGAATTGTCCTGAACTTGATTTACCGATATTATGACTTGCTAATCTCACTCTGTCAATGGAAACTACTGTCAATTAAAAATAAATTCCTTAATTGTTGATGCAGTGCCACAACTTATAAAACAAAATAAAACAAAGCGCGCACACACACACACACGTGTTTTTGGGACATAATAAAGGCATTGTCACATGTTGTATTAGCGTAATTTTTTTTTTTTTTTTGCCTCTAACCTGGTATGTTTTTATTTATTTAGCATGTGTAATCACAATATATCTTGTATTAGCGTAATTCCTGTACTTGTTTTTATCCTGTACATTTTTCTCATTTATTTCACATGTATAATAATTCTGGCTTGATTCCCTCGTTCGCGTCTCACTTTGTGCATTTGTCTTTATTTCTCTAACAGCGCAAGAGCAGTTTGAACCCAGAAGCCAAGGAGTTTGTTCCAGGCGTGAAATACTAGAGACCCTCCAGTTAGGGGCTCCTTTATAAAGACTTTGTGACCCCTGGTTGCCAGAGGTCACCCTCACACATACTTCAATCCCACTGGGGGTGTGTGGGGCTTGATGGGGAGGGGCTTGTGGGTGGGGGGTGCCGGATGCTCTTCTGTAAGCTTTTTATTTCCGTCTGTTTCCATGTATAACGTGGGCGGGTAAATCAGTGTAATGTTCCTATAGGACCGCTGCCGATTGTGACTAGTTCTCCTGGAAAATCTTTGTATTAATCTCAGAGGAACAGTTGTGTGATTTCCACTATTGTGATAGTGACTAGCAGTTTGCCCCAGTGTCATTGCCATTTTCTTTATTCCTGTCTTTTATTTTCTGTAAATGAAAGTTTGGAGGGGAGGTGTGTGTCATTTGAGGGGGGATGGGGCAAAGGGCCGGGTCAGAGGAAACCTGACAGTAATGGACCGTTGACAGGTGGACCATTCTGTGATGTACAGAGCTGGTGGCAGCTGACAGCCTTTGAGGGATTCTCACAGAAACATGTTTTTTCCTGTTTCTTTTGTCCTTCCTCTCTTGAGGTTCTGTCACAGTGTGCAACATGCATTAACAAAAATGGAAAAAAAACAAATAAAACAATTAGTTTCCCTCCTGGATCATTTTTTGTCTTATTTGTTTTGTTTATGCACATTAAAAATGACCGCACAAAAAAACGCCAGCTATTTCTTACCAGCTAACTCATTTTTTTACTACATTAACTAGCTGTTTGTCTGTGCTTTTATGTTAGCACTGCATAATAGAACCGTAATGTGCTGTTCTTTGTGATAACAGCTCCATTATGATTTTAGAGAACATTACACAGTGCTAATGAAAGTTTGTGTTGTGATGATGTTTTTTCCTGTTACTGTATTGTTGGCTGGTTGACTAGGAGATGGTGCTTCACACATGCAGGGCTGGTTGGTCATAATGAAAATGCAAGACTTAATGAAGCCATGCAAGACTTAAATAGCATCAGTAATTTTAGTCTTAATAATACATTATTTTTAAAGACGGCAACAGTCCAGCTCCTACACAATTGATGTAAACAGAGTTGAGACAACCTGTTTCTTTTCCAGGACACTTGTAGTCTGTCTGTCTTTAAGAACACTGACCCTACCATCAGGATACGCTAATGCACCGCGGAGTTGCAGACAGGACAAGACTTTGTTGGCTGCATTGAAATAGTGGAATTTCCCCAGTGTGTGCGATCTCTGAAGGGTTAGTTCAATAAACACGTGAGCGTAAACAAGACTCATCCAAACCCTCTGTGTGTTTCTGTACGTGTGGTTGGACCAAATTATGTTGGTTCAATATGTTGATTTGCTAGTTAAGAGTATTTAGTTTAAAGCACTAAACTTAGATTACATATTTAGATTACCCACTGTGTAGGCAAAGAGGCCAGGTATTGGTTAATAAGATACACCATGCTGAAATATACATTATTATATATAATATACATTAGTATATCAGCAAAACTGCCTTGACTTTCAGGCAAGAACTTGGGTCTCTTTTTGGTTTAGCATTTGGTTGGAGGTAGGTTTGGGTCATGGACTGGGCCAGTGCCCTAGAGCCTTGGACTGCCAGGGGGCTTCAGTACCTCAGGCTGCACAGGCATAAACTACCAAATAGAACAGTTAGTGGCATGTAGGACAGGCATAGAAACCTTATAATATTATGTGTTGTGATTCCCGAGTACCTTCTCTGGTATGAATATCTTGTGCGTTCTTCTCTTCCTGAGAATGTACTGCAGAGAGTATTTATAGCTGTGAGAAAACTTTGACACCTAACTGCTGATTTAACAGCTGAATGATGTCAGAGTGTGATTACAGGAATAACATTAATGACAGGAGTGATGTGAATGATTGTTTATGGTGATGATCGGTTTAACAGACATCATAAGGTAACACAAATGATTGTGTCTGTCTGTCAGCCTGTGCATATACATACTTTCTAAATATTTTATCATGTTTATAATATGCTTTTGATGGGTACCCACAGAGAAGTAACATTCTATATGTGGTTTTACTAATAGGAAACGATTGTTAATGTCTGTTTCTTGTGTAATCTTGTCTTCACCTAAATTTGATTGTTTATTATTCTCTTAAAAAGCAGTTGTGTCAGAAACAGGCTGTTGCACTACACGTTTTGACATGCCTACAAAATCGCAAAGCAGACATGTAGTAAACTAAACTGAGAACATTTTAACGTTACACCTAATTCATGTTATATGATTAATACATCAGCCAATTTTTAAAGTAGGTTGCAAAATAATACATTTTACAACATCTGTAGAAGACCAAAAGTGCCTTGTTTCTTGCTTTGAGTTCATTTCCATGCAAATTTGTTTTAACATACTTCATTTAAATTATCATTACATTCCATACGAGCGGTTTAAGCATGCAAATGTATAGCGACCAATTAATTACATTTATCTGTTAATTAGAACTTATTCATTTATCGAAACCGATATATAATCCATGTTGAGAAGTTCTATGAAATAGACAATGATTCAGACAGCATCTCATGAATATTCATCACACCAAATCAGTGCGTTTTCTCTTTAAAAGGCGGAGTCTGTGTTCGCACTAACAGCACTACCTCATGTAACAGACTTGGTATTAAACTTTAACAGGTTTAAGGAAGTGACAAGCTGCTCTGTAAAAGAACAAACATTTTTTATTGAAAACACTTTGATACGAGACTTTTGTCGTAGAGGAATATAACAACAAACATGAGCGCTCATGGAAAACAAGGTGAAGTTTACCTACAGCACGAGAAACATGGTGAGGTAAGGAATGTTGTCATTTTCTGTTGTTATTTTCTTAATTGTTATTAAAAACAGAAGTGTATTTTGAAGGCGTTTGCCAACTTCAAGTCACCGTATTAAAGGTCCTCAGTTATTCTGAATAAAACGGTGTGTAGCCACAGCTGACAAGCTGCAAAATTATTTACTATGATTCTCCACTCTTGTTATTGATAACCTGGTTAGCTGCTTTCCAAAAAAATGCATTAGTAAGATTTTATGCCTGACTATTTTTATATGGCTCACCATACATCAAGTCTTAAGACTTAATGCTGTGGTGTGAAGCTCTGGTATGAGATGGATGGAATGAGTTTGCCTCTACATGTTGAAACTTGGTGTGCAAACCTCACATAAAATGACACATTCCATTGATGAAAGACACGCCTCGCGAGAGCACACTGGTGAACCTGCGTTTAGGCCCTGTCTTACACACACACACACACACACAGTACATGTGATGTAAATGAGGGATGGGCTGCATGAGTAATTACTTTCCTCCGCACCTCCAGTGTGAGGTCACTAATGTCTTATGTAAACTTTAATAGTGACAATGAGGAACCCAGATGTTTGTTCCTTATGTGTAACGCCAGTTCTGTAAGACCATGTCTTATAAAATGTGATACATGCAAATGATCATACAGTGTATTACAATGTAAAACTAATATTAATAAATTTAAAGGCAGATGTCTTTAGTGTTTCAGTGTCAAAGTAAACAAAAGTATTAGAAATAAAGAGCACTACTGCCTTTTCAGGTGTAATATGTAATATGGTTGTTTTCTCTCTGCTATTTTTAAAGGGATCTTTCACCCTTAATAGTGTAAATGAATATTTGACCATCATTTATTCACCCTCATCTTCTTTAAAACACAAAACAAGATGTTACACAATGTTAGTGACTGACAATCTCAGTCCCCATTTACTTTTACTGGGAATGGTAAGAGCAGCGCAAACATTCTTAAATAGCATTTTTGGGTGAATTATCCCTTTAACTCCACCCCATTATATTTGTCATCAACAGAAGTGGAAGCGATACTGGCTGGCCCTTCATCCGGCCAGTCGGCAAGG
>JAZGTI010010628.1:0-17491 GCA_036877585.1 Botia kubotai | reverse complement strand
GAGTAATCCACTGGCCCCTCCTCCACCACTATAGTGGGCATGGCACCACTGCCCTGGAGCATGGACACCACCTTCTCATGGGAGCAGTTCCTAAATTTACATCAAATGGTTACTAGCTTTAACATTGCAAATTAAACAATGGAGTGACTATTTGCACCCCTTGGCAAACATTCTTTAAAAGCTCTCTCAGTTATCCGAAATGTTTTTGCAGTAACATTAGAAGAACATTTGTCTATCATTAAATATGATCATACATTAAACACATTATTCTTAAGGAGTCAGTGGACAGTTTTAAAAATATTACAGAATTTAAAACACGTTCTTTTAAAGTACGTTAAAATAACGTTCTTTTAAAGTGATAACATTAATACAACGTCTAAAAAACTGTACGTTTGGAACGTTCCTAAAACTTTACTTAATGGAAACGTTACAGAAACATTCTTACAACCTAAAATTGTTCGCCGGATTTGCAAGTACATGTTGATATTCTACCAACCGTATTCTACCAGCTCCAACCTATCAGTTTTCTCATACTCTCTTGGGAGTTAGTTGACATGTAGTTTAAAAATTAATGAGAGTTTGGTGACATGTAGTTGCGAAATTATTTATAGTTGGTAGAATGTCTAAAGTGGACTATTAAAATCAAGTGTAACCCCATATTTTATAATATTTTATAATAGTGTATATTGGTGGTGTGTACAGTATATGTGGGGGCTCACAGACTGACATTAAAATTTAAAACATTACATCAGCGGCCATTTTCTCAGCACCCCAGAGAGCCGTGTGAAGTAGAGCATCTACAGTACTGTAGTACTGAATACATTGCTGTGCTTTTGAGATTTGCTGCTAAATCACAGCTGCAGGAAAACTGATTCACATTTGATTCACACTGGTGGGTAGCAGAAGCATTTAGTTAGTTATTTAGTTAGTTAGTTAGTTAGTGTGGCGCTTGTCATCAGTAAGATACTCTGATTCAGTTTTCATATTTGAGATCTGTAATCAAAACTCACTGTAATGTGCAATAACACCAACCCCCTGCAGTGGTCCAATATAATGAGAGTAATTATGTATTTTTAGACATTTTCATCACTTTAGCTACTGTAACAACACATACTGTTATAAACCTTTTAGAGCACCAGAGAAAAATGAGCACACCTCATGTCTAGTCCATTGAGAAACAATATACGGTCTCCTGGTTTAAGGCCACAGGCCTCGGCTGGACTACCTGCGACAGAGACAAAATGGTTTGTCAACATCAGATACCAGCAGTACACAATACAATTCAAAGACAACACAGCACAGTCGAAGTCCAGAAGTGAAAATCCAATTTATTATCCCCATTGAAAAAATGCATTTTTACAGAAATCAATGTTTACAGATTTCCATGGTTATAATATATATATATATATATATATATATATATACTGTTCTGCTTATAATAGGTGGATGTGCTTTTCTGAGCGTCACAATCTCGGGCACTATTCACTGCCATTGTAAAGCTGGTAAGAGCCTGGAAATTAATTAACACAACTCAGATTCTGTTCAGCAACAAAAAGATCGTGCTGGTTTGGTTCATGTCTTAGATCTCTTTACTGAAGCTTTTATTGAAATTCCCATGTACAAAATTAACTGAAAAAGCTAAGTGCACCTGTTCGCTGATGAAAACACACAAAGCTGATGTTATTCACAAAGTAGATACATTTATATTATTTTTATAGTCTTACTGCCTATAGACGTAAAACTACTATGTTTTCGTAGTTGCCGGTAATTAAAACTCCTAAATGCTTAGCTGTAGGTTTAAGAGGGAGTCTAATCTGTTTTCCCATCACGATCCTGGACTCCTACTTTGTTTTCCTAAGCAGTCCCACACGGGCGGCTGAGTCAGTACTAACTAGCCTCGGCACAGGCCTGGAGTGGGCGACTGTCGTCATACAGACACTCACACACTCATCGCCCTCTCTCCAGTTCAGATCACACAATCATTCAGACTTTAATAAAAAAAAACACAACCCGACGCTTGCCTCATTAATACAACATCCCACTCCTTCCCTTTTCACTACGCGCCGAAAGCACTCGACTTCCTTCTGAACAAATCACTGACTCCAGCTGTGCCTGCTATGCGCCTTTTTCAGCAGATACGACCGAAATCTACCTTTGTTTTGGCAGTGAGCGTCATCTAGACAAACGGATACAACTTGTGCCTCTTTGGTTGTGTTTTCAAAGGAGCTACAGGAAAAATCTAAAAGTCACCAGCTGTTATTGTAGTCTGTTCTATAGCTTATTGGCTAAAGTTCCCAGCAATGTGTGTTGGAAGATTACATGGTGATTTATAACGAAGACTAACAATAAATGACTGAATGACAACTAAATATTTTAAATATTTATTTATTTGTATCTAGATCTGTATTCTACATGACGGCCTGATTTTAGTCTGCATGTAGAATTTAAACATTTAAAATGCTCAGATCTGAAAGTGAGACTCAAGACAGAAATTCAGGAGAGCAAGGGCTTATGGGTAGAAATCGCAATTCATACGTACGCACCTGCCATTACTGAGTCGATCCACACAGGGGCGTGGCCTCTCAGAGTGAACCCGAAACTCTTCTTACCTCTGTACACACGGATGGTTCTGCAGAGAATTCGGTTATTCAGAGAGGTGCTTGCTTTTTACGGCCCCAATCTAAAGACCCTACACCACAGCCCTGTCAGAAGCTCAAGTACCCCTTTCAAACTTATACTAGATATCCCTTCAATGTATCATCAAAATGGCTATTATTACAATTATATGAAACACATAAAATGTGGGTGATTTTTATATTACGCATAACTTACACATATGTGACCCTGCCTGTTTAAACCCAGCTGAAGTCATTGTTATGAAGTCATATCCTGTTTTCTACATAAAATCACGTACATAATGTAAAGAACATTCTGTGAAAATATAACCTTTATATCTTTATTATTAAGTAACACCATGTCAAAGATTGAAATCATAGTGAAATTAATGACTGAAATCAAACTTTGATGTTTGTTATCTCATCATTTGTATTTTTTACCTAAACACAATCTGATGACTACCGTAAGTCATAAATTCTGTTTACACTGTTTATCAAAGTAAAACCCTTACAAATCCCCCCAAAACGTTATTAACTACCCCCTGAAGTACAGTATGTACACTCCTAGCTAAAAATCAATGCTTTATTATATTCTGGTCCCTCTCAGCTCAGCTTCTCCTTCCAATGAATCTGCGTTTTTTCATCTTTGTTCCATAATAATGATAGCACGTCTCCAAGCTGCACAATCTGAGATACAGTACTGTTGTCTCTGTATCCACTACTAAAACCTAATCCTATTTTTTGATTATAATACATAACCACTATATATCAGAGGCCAAACGTCCAAATTTATAAAAACTTTCATGTCCAATAATGGTCTCCATAAGTCACAAAATGTACAAGCATACTTAAGCATCATATGAAGAGCTGTTTGAGGGGAAGCAGTTTTCCTGCTTCTAACAGAAAACATAAGACATTTCATTAGAGTACAGCCTTAGTGGTTGCTGTGGCAACACCTCAAGGCGACACTGGAACCGTTGAGTAAATAAAGCAGTAGAAACACTCGCTTTATACTTTTACAATAAGTTCTTTTTAAAAATGCAGTGCCATTTTTACATAAGACGGGACGAGAGCAGCAAACATTGAAGGAAAATGAAAAAGAGGATGACAGACAAACAAAAGACACGAGAGGAACTCTGTATAGATATTACATAAGGGCTGAGGCAAGACTGCATTACTTATTGAACAGCAGACGCTTATCAGATGAAGACCAGCCCATTATATCTACTTCTACCTTAGTGTTTAATACTAATAGTTTTATAATAATTTAATAATAACCCAGCAGTTTATGTAACATTTTTTTACAATGAATATTGACAGATTGCAGTGACATCACCGCATGCTGACAGCCAATTAGAGAAAGGCAGATTGCAAATGTCAATTATGTGCATATTTCATGCCCATGTGACAAAACGATCAGCTTTTGCTTTGTTACACCCAGATAAGCGTCTTCGTGGTGAGGTAATAATTCAAGACTATTTCAAGACTTTAATTCAAGACTAAGCCTGTATTATAATGATTTTATTAGTATAGGATGAATATTCATTCAAATCATTGTATGTAAAAATTCTGTGATGTACACAGTATGCATGCTTGTCTGTGTACGAGTGTGCATAAGTGGTCTCATTCAAGAGAACGCATGAAGCGCACAAAACAAAACAGAACGCGACGGTGCTTCTCTCAGCCACCCACACGCAAAACCTCCCACACAACACACAGCGTTCCATGCGCGTGATGAGGCAGGCTGGGCTTCCTGCAGCAAGTGTTTGGAAGCAAAAATTATCCCTTCAAAACCAGCATGGAAACACACAGTATAACTAAATCAATTATTTACAAAAGAAATAAGACTCACGGGCCAATAAACAGTGCCAGACTAAACACTAACATCAGCTATGATGCAGGAAGCTTTGATACATACCTCTGGTTACCTCCAGTAGTGTAGTGACTGGAAACCATGGTGACGCTCTTTCTATGGCCACGCTCGGGTTGGGCCGGGTCATCACCCATGTCTCTGGGCACGGAGCTGGTGCGTTTGGAGCCCTGCGGGCGCTCATGGTGGTCTTGACTTCGGCTGCGCCGCAGCCTGTTTTGCGGCTCGGTCAGGCTTTTGCTACGACACATGCGGTTCAGGAGACTCTGAGACACGGCCTCATCGAAACGCTGCCGATGTTTCTTGGGAATGAAGATCCTGGCAAACATGGTCACGGGAAGGCAACAGAGGAAAAATGAAAACAGTTAAAAATCAGCTACAAGGAGCCATGATGAGATTCTGTCAAGGTTGTTGGATCAGATCAGCTGCTCAGTTTTTCCATTCGATGGTCTTCATCACAAGCCAGAGAAGAACCTTCAAGAACACACGGGGTCCACAGGATTCGTTCAAGTGAAGAAAAGAAAAAAATCACTTTGACACTTATTCAAGATCTAAAATCCATCAGTAATGGACACAGGCAACAATATGGGAATCTCTTCCAAGAAAGCTGAGCGAAGAAGATGATCACGGTTTTTCACAGGAGTCGTGAGGAACTCCAACGTGTAACAGCCTCTCTGTGTGCTGGCTTCATCTGAAACTCCCACACTCCTGAAGCTCCAGTACAGATACCAGAATCCAGCAACAGCAAAGGTGTGGGAATTTATCGCACTGCCGCCTCCCCCCCCCACTCTCTCTCTCTCTCTCTTTCTCTCTCTCTCTCTCTTTCTGTGTCTTTCTCTATTTCTGTCTCTCTCTTTCTCTGTCTTTCTCTATTTCTCTCTTTCACTGTCCTTATTTCTCTCTCTCTCATTTCTTTCTCTCTTCTGTCCTCTCTCTCTCTCTCTCTCTCTCTCCTTTTTTTTCTCGCTGTTCCCAATGTTCTATCTTCTCTACAAGCACCACATCTCAGTCACAACACTGCAAATCCCTCCACTTGTAGCGTGACATTATAAATATCAGGACGGGAGGATTCAGCACACACTCGAATCAATTATGATTCAGCTGTAACGTGTCGAGACCGAAATGTTTGGC
Source organism: Botia kubotai (assembly GCA_036877585.1). Lineage (NCBI taxonomy): Eukaryota > Metazoa > Chordata > Actinopteri > Cypriniformes > Botiidae > Botia > Botia kubotai. The sequence continues at coordinate 11,875 of JAZGTI010010628.1, read as the reverse complement.
GAAAAAGCACTCGTCAGAAATGTCAGGAGACAAATGTAATTTTAACGGTGATACGTTCACCCTCATGTTTAAATGCTGTATAAAAATAAGGCCGTGTGTGTCATTATGAAGTGATGTTGGCGAGCGTGGAAAAGCCTTTTATGCCGCCCACCACAGTAGCCAGAAAAAGCCCCAGTGTGGAAGCAAATATAGCCTTAGTAACCTCAACAAGTGTACCGTCAGCACAACGCCGCCTCATGTGATGTACCGACATTAGCATTTAAAATTGTGTTGATGAAAAGCAAATTCATTTTCTGGGTCATGGCATAAATTCTCCTGATATTTAAAGGTCTGCAATTGTAACTGACAGACTTTATTGCTTTAATAAGGCTAATGGATTATGAATACCAAATGAATATGTGATAAACTCACTGTTATATTACATTACTTTTTAATTTTTTTCCATAGCTGAGCCATCAATGTAATACTCAATATGAGAATATGAGGCTGAGCATTACTGTTTCTCTGGATGCCAAATAGATAAACAATAAATAAACAATGCTATAAATATTCATTAAAATTTATACTATTCCCTTCTCATCCAATCAAATTACTTCATATTTAAGTTTTGTAAACATAGTATTTTTTACTCCAAATACCCAGACGCACTGCACACAGATTCTGCCCAATCATAACAACTAAAAATATTATTTAAAAGTATACATCTTCACAATAACATTTCTCTATCTCCATTGCTTGAGTAGAAGTATCCACAATAACACGCCATTATACAGTTATAGAGTGCAGAGTTGCCTCAGGTTGACGTTATTATGCAGAGTGGCATAACTGAGTGGCATAACTAAGTGGCAAATAGATGAACTGATGTCTGGAGCTTTAGACGGTATAGAAGAATGAAATAAGGCATTAAGGACCCTTAGAGGCCACTACAAACCTTACTAGAGTAGAGAAGTGCCAGCACGGTCCATAATGAATGTTCTGATCGACATCATACATCAGAGAGCAACAGTATTCTTGTGCTTCTCGGAAAAATGCGGACAAAACGAACACCGTCTGAGTGTATTTGCATTTGTAATGTGAATTCATTTAGCGAGGTCACAGATGGTACTCTGACTGCCTGTTTTTTAACTGAACAAGATTCACATAAAAAAACACATGGAACAGATGTCTTGGGGCGTAAACCTGCTTAAACCAGAAAGAAAGGTAGGAGAGTTGTTTTCTGTAGAAAGAGACAAAATATGAATCATCGAGCTAGTGAAGATGTCAAAATCTGATAATTAATATGCCACAGTAATCTACAATATCACAGTCAAGCTGTCACACAATACATGCAAATAAATGCTTTTGTACTAGCTATTATCTGCTGAAACGAAAACAAATAAACGTTAAACACTCAACAAATCAAACGATTGACGAATCGGCAAATAAAATGATGCTCATGTTCTTAATCAAATATAATGAATCAAAACATCAAAAACCAAAAAGCAACTCATCTATTTGTAGTTGTTTATCTCAACACAGAAACTAGATGAACAAGTGGCTACTTACAAGATATATTCAGAACACTAGGTAGCACTTTAACTCAGAGGGATGTAATTGAACATGCAGTGAGGCACCAAGAACCGTTGAGTGTGAACTGTCTAGGGAACATTGCCTCTCGACAATGACCTACAGAACATCAACACTGAATAATGAGCAGAATCCATGAGATTCACAGCAGGAGAGAGAGAGAGAGAGAGAGAGAGAGAGATAATGTGGTGATGGCTGATCAACTTATATATTGAGGATTACATGAGATCAATGTCATGAATAAATGCGTTAATGGGAGAAAATGTACAGTGACCACTGGGCAAGAGCAAAAAAAGAGGAATTATGGGCCATCACTTATCACTGATGATTTATATATCATCAATTATATATATATATATATACACACACACATATATATATATGTTACATATGTTATATGTTATATTCTGACATCTCTGACAAAAATATGTTAATAGGCCATCTAATATAACACTTTTTACAATCTATAATCATAATAAAATTTATGACACCATATTCATGTACATGTTAAGTATGGTCTTGTCGAATGACTATGAAGCAATTTCTGTAAGGATTAGAAGATTAAAATACATCTACTGAATGTGTGATAATACTTCAGCAGGTACCTGAAAATAAAGGCTGTGATGTGACATGAGGGAATAGGATAGAATAACAAAGAAAATATAGGAAACGACAGGAAAAATATGGTGAGGAATATTAAACAAGATAGGATAGGAATATTGTATGAATGATTTTTCTCCCAGCAAAGCACTCAGTTTCCTGACGAATAATGACAGCCTTGTGATATCTACTCTATAAAGCGAAACAAACGATGAGAGCCTAAATGTTTCTTCTGTGGTGTCATGGCGGCTGACCATGCGGCCTAGTTCAGGGATTGAGGATCATGGCCAGATACCTCTCTAATGCTGTCTAAAAGAGCACAGCTCAGTTGAATTGGGATCTGGCTAATGTCCCAGTAGGCCATTGCAAGCTGAATCTTCTCAGGCAGACTAAAAATCGGACCCAGATTTGTTCCGATATTCGAATGTTAAGGAGCACGACGAATTGACACACTGAAAACGTATAGATACGAAGTACAAACAGTTTAACACCGAAAGTTACTTTTATTAACTCCCACGCTTAGTATACTCATGCATGTCATCTAGCTTGTCTAGAGCACATTTAGCTGAAAAAAGAAACCCAAAACCTTCATGTTGCTAACGCAATGCTCTAGCAATTGAGCTATAGGAACAGCATACGTTACAACTGTGTATACTGTCTGAGCGTGCATCAGAGTACATAGATGAGAATGGTGTATGCCAACAAATGCTCAATGCTACAATTCTCGCCATAGAGAAATGTGATATATGACATTTTTGAGAGTGATATTGCCATATATGTTAAATAAATATATGTGGTGTATTAGTTATGTCACATATGTAAATAATACACACACACACATATATATACACATACGTACATATATATATATATATATAGCATATATGGACATTGGGTGTATATATATACATTACATTTGTGTATAGGTCTGACCAAGGCCATCCAACATTGACCCATTTGGCAATACATTTTGAGAACCTGACTATTAATTGTGCCAGCATTACACAAGACAGGTTTAGAAGATTATCAGTGTGTTGTTCGCCACCAGATGGACCCACACCTATTAGTGTCCTTATTGGGTCACACCTGTTCAGTCCCCACTAAACACACACAACAGGTAGAATCCAGCTAGTACACTGGTCTGCTGATACACTTGTTTTCTTTAATGAAAGAACTTTCCAAATCACAATACCAAACAACATAAAGCTGACAAATATACTGAAACTAACCCAATTTTTAGCGAGACGATACAAACTAAATTGTGATGCCCACTGGCGGCCTTTAAACTTTCCTGCAAGCCTAAATACAGTAGATCAAAACATCTGGGTCAGAGATGGAGGTTAAAAATTAATGAGCGCTTTAGGTGGCGGATGGGGTTGCCATGGCTACCTGATGCTTGAGATGAGCTGTTGCTGCTCTTCGGTTGTCAAGATGTCAGGAAGAACGGAAGCAAGCCAGTCCACTTTCCTCTCCGCCGCAAACTGTTTCAACACAGCAAACAGTTTTTCCTTCACCTCTGGCTCGTTCCTTAAAACCTCCTCGACCTGAAACAGGAATGATGGCGACAAATGTAACCGTTTGATATCAAACGCATTCACAATCACCCTGTTATTCCAGATCATGGCTTGTCAGATGACCTCACCCTTCTGTTGAACTCCAGAGCTTTGTGTTTGCGGTCCTGGCGCATGCCGTCTGTGCCTTTCTGAGACTCCTCCAGGCATCCGCTGTTGCGTTTCTGACGACTGCCCATGCACAACACCCCAAGGCGCAGCGTTCGGCCCTGAGAGGCCTTGATCAAAGCTGCAGCCATCTCATGGTGCTTCACAGGGATCCCATTGACCTCCATGACATAATCTCCAGCCCTGAGACCGCTCCGACCAGCTGGAGAACAGGGGGAGCAATCCTCCACCAGCAGGGGGCAGTCTCCTACTATGGTGAATCCGAACCGACCGTCAGGGCCTGGAGTGATATCCATCTGCAGAAGGTCAATGAAATGAAACAGATGTGCTTACAGACAGAAATAAAACATATAGTCGTTTAATGTAATTCTCACCTGTTCGATGCGAGAGACGACTCCAATACTGGGCGGGATGTTTCTTTGCGACTGGGCTAGTGCAATGACCTCCGGAGCACTAAGGCTGGAGACATTCTGGCCTTCGATTTCCAAGACCTGGTCTCCAGGTTGCAGCCCAGACAGATGAGCACTGCTTCCCTCCTCCACAGTTAGGATGTAGCTGGGTCCATTCCCTCCTATCTGAAAGCCAAACTCCTCCGGCCAGCCCTGGTTGGACGCTGGCATGGTGAGGACTGTAGGAACAATGGGGGGAAAGAGCTACAGTACCCTTCATATCATAGTCATGTGGGTTCTACTGGGCAACCTGCTGAAAATGAGACCTACTTATATAAAGCAAAATGATCACGTGACATTTTGTTCACACGGTAGGTATGTGTTATTGAATCATATCGAAAATACAGAATTTAAAAACTGGCTCCTTCTTTATTTTCTATTCAGCTGGAATTTAAATTGACCTGCCACACAAGGCAGGTCAATTGAATTAAAGGACAGGAAGTTGAATTAAAATTAAAAGTGGAATGACAGGAAGAGGAATTTACAAAACTGGAATTCAAAGAAATTTACAGTCACAAAGTTCAACACAACAATAAAACAAGCAACAACAGATGCAAATAATTTCCTAAATAATTACCCATTACCCATTTTGTAAGCCTGCTTTGTGTTGTTTGACTCCATTTTGAAAACATAAATCATACTGGGAAATGATGTGCTCCTCCACCATGGTGCGTGTAATTCAATTCTAAATACAGCACAACCAACACGATCAAATAAACGTTAACCTGTGTGAATTTATGCCTATCGTGAGAAGACAAAGTAGTGCAGCCTCACAGAAAGAGAGTCATGCAGCCTCCACTAAATATGGAGTCTCAGATGACACATTAGACCTCCCAGTATCATTGACCTCATTGAAAAGAAACAGAGGCTCCCAAACCATCTCACCATCTGATATGTAAGTGCAGATGTGCCCAGCAAGTACCAACAGAGGAACATACAAATACAATAAAATACATACGGGCCTTTAAATAACCCCTGCTCATATAACATCAGCAATAAAAAGCAACATATTGCGATTAAGGCCGATCCGTAATCACATCACAGGTTGACAGAAGGTCAATTAATCACAGCATTCACCTACATGCACATCCCTATTGACATTAAATGTGCATAATTAACATTAGCTGTCCGTCTGTCCTACCAATACAACATTATTGGTTGCTAAACACGCAGCATAAAGCAAAATCAATTTAACTTACAAAAATCTTTGGGTGGATAGCGAGGGCCCGGCTTGTTCTGCCGTAAGGAGTACCTCCCTTTCTTATTCTGCAGAAATTTCTTCATTTTGACGTAATTCAACAAGTGTCAAATATTATGAAGCCCAAGGGCAAAACGTCCGGTTCGCGTCCTCTTTGCAGACGCTGTTACACTGAGATCCTCCGACCACACCTCATCATTTCGGGGAAAGCGCCTTTAGAATGTCCCCCGTCATCCCGTGGCATGCAGAGCATTGCCACCTAAAGACACCGTCCCATGCAGCGTGCATACTGTGCCAGAGTCCTTCCGTCTCTCGGTTGACTCTGCATCTCTGGTCGTTCTGCTGGTTCTGCCTGCAGAGCTCAAATCGAGAAACTGGGACACCTAGCACAGATCCTTAATGATGCTCTCTCCAAAAAAGGGTAAAGTGAGGCCCCATTTCTCTATAAATACCCTCTTCCTATACTCTCTCTTCTAGCTGTCTCTCCAAGGGACAGAAAGTAGCCCAGCATCAGCTTGGGGATCTGACAGGAGGATGGTGGATAATTAGAACGTCTGAATGCGCTGAAGAGCGCAGTCACGCAGCTTTGAACAGGAGCACGGCTATTAAAGCTCCTGTTCTGGATTAGACAGATTAAATGCTGCCTCTCAAGATCTCTCGTGCCACACGGCAGGGACAAACGCCGTCATGTATCCGGGAGAGTTTAGGAGGAAGGATTGATTTACTGAAGGAGTCGACCGGCAGCTCAGGTGCGAGCGGGGTCTTCCAGATGGGTTTTTTAGGCACTGATCCCAGGCAGATCATAAACTCGACAGGCCGCGGGGAAAACACATCGCATAGTGCTTCCACAGTTTCAGGGTTGCATATAAAAGTCTCAGTAGTACACATATTATGTAAAGGGCCGAAGCTGAGGCAAGTTATACAGGGCTCAAATCAATTATTTAGTGCCAATGCTTGTATATCCTCACTGTTTCCCAATCAGCATCTCAGCTTACCAATACAGAGAACAGTGAAGCGATTATGTATATGGAATAATCAGCAAATTGCACACATATTCTGTATTTGTGAATGCTTTTTATTTTATTGCAATAAAAGAAGTTTCAAAATGAGAATAATCTGACAGCAATTACTGTTTCCTCCTGTTAAAATAACATCATGTTATAATAAAAACGTATACACAATACCCAATAAACTTAACACATTGGTAAAAACTATTGAAACTATTTTTCAAAATCTATAAATAAATCAATAGGAAAGCTGGTGACTGGAACCAAAGCATCCAACAATAACAGTTATTTGTGTTACATCACGCTTGTGTTAAATATAATACATATAATATACATTAAATGTGTTACGTTTTACAACCTACCTTTAAACAACCAGAAAAATACTTTATTTTTATTCATATAATATACTCACATAGATTTACAAATAGACACATACCTTAAAAGACAGTATCTCCTTAGTTTGCACAGCAGATTATCTTGGAGGGCTTTTGTGGTATATCTTTCCATTGAGACATCACCACCGTGCTGTCAGTGCAGGTCTGTAACATGATAACGCCAAGAGGCAACAGTTGGAAAGCTATGGCAACCCTCAGCTGAAAACAATTACAAACTTTACAACATTATTATCTACCTGCCGCTGTGAGGTAAAAATGCTGAAAACATATTTGGATGTTTTTATAAGTCAAATGCTAGTTTTTAGCAATAAATAAAATAAATGTGTATAAATAAAAAAAAAAACACTTGTGGAAAAGTTAAAAAAAATAAAAGAAAAGAAAAGCATAAAGACTATATAAATATAGAGATCGCTGTAATCAAAAGTGTTCATATGGTAACTGATAAATACTGCATATTTTTTGTTCAAGGGCTATCATTTATTCATATAAATTATAATTAAACATTTTAAAGAAAAGAAATCCGAGTATTTTGATACGAATGATTCTTATTCTTAAAGTTAATTAAAAAATGAATCGATATCATAACGACGAACCAACACGATACAGAAAAGCAATTTAACAAATTTAACAAGTCCTGCGATGACTTTTATTTTGACAACGCGGGGTTTCTAAGTTCCGTGTTCACATTTACCTCTTCACCATAGTTCCGTTTCCTACCCAAAGCCTATACAAAAACTTTTAAGGATGCTGTAAAGGTGAATAAAGATCAGATCTGCAGAAAGCAAATCAAGTATTTTACCTTTTGCAGGGAACAATGTTACAATTTTGTGACAGATTATGTTTCAAATTAGTTATTTCAATCTAAACACATCTTATCATGTACAAACATATGCAATAACTGTAATATGTCATTGGGATTATCATTTACAGTCAGTCGTGCTTAGGTAGTGAGAAATAGACTTCCTCACTCTGTTTGGTATATATGTGGCGGTGGTTGGTTTGTAAGTATTTCGGACATCGGCAGACTCCTCTCGGCCGGTTGCTGGACACGGTCACAGGGGTAAGAGCATTTGGATTATTCCTGCAAACGGAAGCCTTGTGGACATGCTTCGTGTGTCTGTTTATAAATATAGTTAACATGTCATGTCTTCAAGGTTGCCTCTCCATGGATCCCTCAGTGCCTACAAAGTATTTCGAGCAGCGCAGGGTCGTTCTTTATAGGATGCATTACAAAACTGTTGAGTACTGTCGCCTATGACTGAAGTAGTTGGTTTTCTTTAATTCTGTAACATATCTCTTTGTAGAGCATCTCTTCTCCTTATGTCCCATTGTCAACAAAGACAATTAATCAATGTCTGTTGTTCTCAAACTGTGTCTTCATTCCACTCTATATTGTATTTTGGGATATGAGGTTTTAAAATAAATATTTTCTGTTTTACAATGTGTTTACCGTGTTGGCTTCTTTCATCCTCCATCTTTAATTTTTGTTTATCCAGTCATTGATTATTGTTGTATTTAAATGTGGTGTAATATTCCCATATATATAAACGGCTTACGTCATACAGGTTACTGGCCCTTTTAGCCGGTGCGGAAGTGGCCCGTTAATATAAACGTCATGTACAGTGTCATCGGCAAACGAATGAGTCGGTTGCACAAGGCAGCGTCCCGTTTAGTTGCCGCAACTAGTAATTTCCAGTTCTCTGTCACTCTGTAGCATCCGGCCTGAGGGGATCGCCGTCTGTTCATCAGACTAAACGTCGACTTAAATGTTATTTTAGAAGCGACTGAGGGCAAAAATAACTTCAGAAATTACAATGGCTCCATCTAAATGTGCGCGACTCGGCGGTGCTTTGACCAGACAGTTACTGGACTCCGTGGACAGCGTCCTGTTCGACTGCGACGGCGTGATATGGCGAGGGGATCAGGCCATTCCCGGGGCTCCCGAGGTTATCAATTCATTGAAGAAAAAGGGCAAACGGGTGTTTTTTGTCACGAACAACAGCACTAAGACCCGAAAAATGTATGCCGATAAATTAGCCAAACTCGGTTTCGATGCCACCGAGGACGAGGTGTATGGAACGGCGTACTGCTCCGCCATGTACCTGAAAAATGTGTGCAAAATTGAAGGGAAGGTCTATTTAATTGGGAGCCATGCGATGAGGCAGGAGCTTGAGAAGATGGGAATCCAGCAGGTTGGTGTGGGCCCGGACCCCATCTCCGGTGTTCAGATTGACTGGGCGAACGTCCCTCTCGATCGGGAGGTCCGAGCTGTTCTGGTCGGGTTCGATGAACATTTTAGTTACATGAAGCTCAACCGAGCCTTGCAGTACCTGTGTAATCCCGACTGTCAGTTCGTGGGCACTAACACAGACACGCGGTTGCCTCTGGAGGGTGGCAAAGCGGTGCCCGGTAAGCTATTATGAAACGCAGATAAAGAAATGTGTTCTGTTGTAATGTTATCACAGTGACCTTGTTTTCTGTCCGCTACAGGAACAGGGTGCCTCCTAAAGGCTGTCGAGACCGCTGCACAGCGTCAGGCACAAGTGGTGGGCAAACCCAGCAACTTTATGTTTGACTGTGTGGCCAGCCAGTTTGCCCTTGACCCTGCGAGGTGTCTAATGGTAGGAGACAGACTGGACACTGACATTATGCTGGGCTCAAACTGTGGCCTGAAAACTCTGCTGACCCTCACTGGAGTTTCTACTGTTGCGGATGCAGAGGCAAACCAGACAAGCGAATGCCCTTATCGTCAGAAAATGGTGCCTGACTACTATATAGACAGCATTGCTGATATTTTACCTGAACTGGATGCATAGATAGTGTTTACTTGAGCTTTAGTAACTTCAACAGAGAATATATAAGGGTATCTACATGGAACAAAATAACCTATTTTAACATTACATACATTCTAAGTTAAAGTTTTAAGTTAATCTTTATGAATTTATGCAGTACTCATTACTTATTTTAATCCACTTTTATTTGTAAACATTACAAGACTGTATTGGTTGTGTTGTTGGTCTCACAAACAGGCTTACCTCTTTTGGAATATCACATTGTAACATTTTTATTTTTTAGGTAATGTAAGGGCAAAATGTTTTTTCCTCGATGTTGTTGTTTGTTGAATCATTTTAAACATGTCTGAAAAATCAAAATGTCTTGCGTTTGTGGTCGGAATACCCATTTTCTCTAAATGCTGAGCAATACCGCATGTGTGCATTCACAATGTATGTAATGTAATAATATAAAATAATATATTCAGAATAAGTGTTGTCTGATCAGTAACACTCAGGTACTTAAAGACCACAGTTGGCACTTGTGTCTTGCTATTTCACTGTGCTTGACTGAATAAAACAGTGTGAATATCTGCAATTATATATGTGTCACTGTCCACCCCATTGATCACCATCAGTTAAATAAGTGTTTATTGCTGATCAAATAAACAAGCATTTTAAATGAATGAACTCTTATGTTGAAGACGGAGTTGCGTTTATTTTTTGTCATCACCATCATTACCAGTTTTTAAAGTCACCTTGGTCAGTCATCGGCCTTAGGGCAGGGGCAGGCGATGCCTTAAAAACTGGCTTTGTGTGCCGAAAAGCCCTGTCCACAGCACAGCTCTACCTGTTCCCTTTGTTTATTGTCTGGTAAGGGGTAGCCAGCCAGTGGGTTGGACTACCTGTTGTGAGGCAAGAGGTGGGGGGCAGCAGATGGCAGGGAGTAGTTAGAGAACTAGAGCTATAGTACAGACTCCTGGTCAGTCTAGTTATGAGTGTTGACTAATGCAGTAAAGAATAAGACAGGTACAGAGGAGAAGCAAATAAGGCCAGAATGGTGAGGTGCTGGAAGCATTCAGAAGCCAGCCCGGAGGATCCACGCTGCATGGTGAGATATGTGTTTTTATGTGCTTAAATTCTGAGTTATTGTTGTTTACCATTAGCAGTAAACACTTCAGGTTAGCATAAATATGTCACTGTGTGTTGTACTTATTTCTAAATTATGAACATACATTTAGAATGCAGCTTTTACTGTTACATGTACGAACCATAAAACTTGCTAAAAATGAAATTGTCCTTAAGGCAAGTTTGTGAGATGATTTCATGTTTGAAATTGGCTTCTTTCTAGCACTGTGGTCCCATGAGATCTTTTAGAATTTCTCACAAATTACTCTGGGGAAGTCTTGCTGCCACACTGCTCGTTGTTGTCATTGGTCTTGGCGTGACTGCACATTTTGGGCTACAGCACAAGGCACAAGTAAGATCTGAGGCATTTAAAATAAAATCCAAATTTGAACACTTCCAGGTTTTGTCTTCATTATTATTTTAATGTATGTTGTTTATTGATCGCTTCATGTTTGCTTCAAGAATTCTCGAACCATTTTCAAACAGTCTTCACTGCAGGTAGTGAGAATTCCTGACCACACTGGCGACTTTCTAAATCAGTCTGCACTGATCGACAAGCACAACAATGTAGTGATATACTCCGTGACTTCGCATGTCAATCACACCTCCACTGTGATTTTTGACATGAGACATGTAAGACCCTTTTCTTTCACGTGTAATGGAAATACAAGGATTAAATATTTCCTCTGAGGTTCAGTTACATCCCTCCTGTCTCTCTTCTTCAGGGGTTGGTATGCTATAAACCTGACAATCACGACAGCTGCTTTCTGCGCCCGATGGAAAGTCTGGATTATGTGAATGTTGAATCTCAGCTGAATAAATCGGAGCAACAGGTAAGTATACTATAGTATAACTTTGTGCTGCAACACAAATATAGCATATATACATAACATTTTTGTCTTTACTTATTCACCTATATTCTAAACCCTTTTGATGTACGGCCTTTAATGAAACACAAGAGAAGTTTTAAAAAATGTTAAAAGGACACTTTTTCATACAATTAAAATAAATGAGGACAGAGGCTGTCAGTCAGATTGACTGTTTTAGAGTGACATTCTGCTTAAGATCTCTTGTTCCAAGCT
>JAZGTI010010627.1:0-17492 GCA_036877585.1 Botia kubotai | reverse complement strand
GGGGGGTGTTTGTGTGTGTTTTGCAGGTGTAATCTGGCTCCAGTGGAGGAGTATGCGGCAGATGTGGGCCTGCGCACCAGTCTGGTGACTATGAATCCTTCCGTGGTGCAGCGTGCCTTCCAGGATCTGAACAGCGAGGAGTGGGTGCAACGCTTTGTCCGCAGGCTGCAGAGCCTCAGTGGAAGTGTGCTGTGGATCCCTGCCTTCATGGCCAAAGGAGGAGAGGAGAGAGTGGAGTGGGCCATCCGCCTCATTCTACTGCATACAGTAAACGTCCGCACTGCCTTTCCCTCCCTGCGCCTGCTGCATGCAGTCCGAGGGTATGTGTCCATGCATTTAACATCATTCAGCTCTGTAGTCACTGAAGCAGGTGTATCAAGCCTCTAGCTATTTATAGTTCAGCCATCGATACGATTCGCACCCTTCAGCAGGACCACCGCACAGCAAGGGGTCGTTCCTGTAAATTGATCGAGCTTCACTCTAAGTGCACGCCGACATCTATATATCTGTAGGTCTTTGTAAATTTGCTCAATAAATCCCGGCTCTTCTGGGCTCAGTGGTGGTCGTCCCGCTGTGTGGTTCCTGTTAAATAACATAACCTTTGTCTTTTTCATTCACCTCTGCATATTTCAAGAGGGCTATTCAGCCCTCCCTCAGAGCAGAGCGCCTGAAACTTTATATCCTTACAATATACCTGGCAGGTGTTTTTTTCTTAGATCTGTGTAATGTGGGCGGCCAGTGCTGGATTAAAGGTCAACAGGAGCAGGAGACAGACGTCCACTCTATGGTCTATGGAGAGCAATCCACCATTACCATATATGGTAGTTATATGATAGATGTTAGATGATAAAAAATGTGGGTTCTATGACAACAGTGTATTTTTTCAAAGTGTGTTAAAGAAATAGTTCAAAAAAGAAAATTGCATACTGAACCTCATGTTCCTAACCCAAGTGTTTATTCTTCTATGGAATACTACATTTTAGGACACACATTTTACATTTATGCATTTGGCAGATGCTTTCATCCAAAGCGACTTACATTGCATTATACTATACATTGATTCTGAGTATGTGCAATCCCTGGCATTGAACCCATGGCCTTGGTGTTGTTAACACCATGCACAAACCATTGAGCTACAGGAAAGCTGTACAGTTTAAATAATTGTTTTTTATGGAATTGCTTTTTTAATGTTCTGCTTTGTTTTGAATTTTTTTTGTCATGCTGGTTGAAAGTTTCTTCACATCCTGATAGCATTCACTAAGTAGTCTATATATATTTATATAAATGTATAGCTTCTGTAAAAGGCGCGGGACTGTAAAATGTTCGTCCAATTATTGCATTAGGTCCGAATGCAAAGATAGGACATCCTACTTGCCTGCCAAACCATATATGAGTTCATGAGATGGAGGAGGCGTGGCTTTGGAGAGCGCACACACTGAATGGAGGGTGGAAACTTATTGCTTGCTTTCCGAAATTGCTTAACCTACCTTTAATAATAATGATAGTTAATGACCATGGCTGTTAATCTATAAAAAGGACAATAAAACATTATAAAGGGAGTCAAGACTTTCTAAATCAGCTTGACAGCTTTATATGATGCATATGATGTTGACATAATTTCCATTTATGAGTGTTATTTTAAATATATTTTTTAATATATACTTTGTTATATTTTTATAACTGTTATTTTAAATTTACCTAATTTTTAAAGCTAAAATATGGACTGGTGTCAAACCCTGTAAATAGAGTCTGTACTGAGAAGTCTTACTAAAGCACTCTAGTACCACAATGTACAACAGGAGTGAATAAAAGGTCCAAATGTAGTTTTTAGATTTGTTATCCGAAACCCATGTTATTTGAAGCTCTTCCTCTCCAGCCCCCCTTTTTGGTCTGAATGAATGACACCTCACGTATACACAGAGCCCCCTATTGTGAAGGTTATTCAGGGGTGAGTGGATTGCTTAGACAGGAGAGGGTTCAGTGCATCTTAATGGACATTGTTCAATTGTCTGAGCTACTCTTTTGAAATGTGGAAGAGCTGATGCAGCCATCAGGTGTGTATGTGGGCGAGTTTTGCACAAGCATATTTTAAAAGGGGATTTAGCCTAATTTCAGCAGCTGAAGTTCCTTTTCTAGTAGCATAAGCTCTTGATGCACACATAGGATTTTTATAATTCCCTGCCGTGACTCTGGATTTCTACTCTTCTAAAACCTTATATCTATTAATGATAAAGAAAGAAGCTTGTTTAAAACAAACAGTTTTTCTGTATCAGTTTTTCTGGTCACCGCTTTGATTTTCCACTTTCTGTTGTCTGGTTAGGTGTTAGAAAGCAAATAATGGATCTGCAAAAAGGAAAACAACATGGATCATATTAATGTTAATATTATACAAGTATAGAAGTTTATAAATATATCAGTATATAACCCTGACTAAAGCAGTGTTTCTCAAACTTTTCTGAACCAAGAACCCCAATCTTGACCCCAACTGTTCGAGAACCACCAATCAGAGCAGTTAATGTTACCGTAGAAACAGAAATCACACCAGCAACCGCCCTCCTAAAGCATCATGAATGATGTCATGAAATCGTTCTCTCCACACTCCCCACACAATGTTTATGTATATTTTTTTACATTGTGCAATAAACTTCTAATATATTCTTATAGTCAAAGTTATTACATTACCATCACCATTGGGGTTCTGCAGAGTCCATTTTGTGAAACACTGCACTAGAGTTTGAATTAATGAATAAAGATGACTGTATGATAAGGCTTCTCGGGTTTGTAATCAATGTCTTTCTGCAGGTACTGGCTAACCAATCATGTCCAGATCAAGAGGCCAACCACCGGACTCCTAATGTATACCATGGCAACACGTTTTTGTGATGAGATCCATCTGTATGGCTTCTGGCCTTTTGCTAATGATGCTGACGGCAAACCAGTGAAGTATCACTATTACGACATGCTAACTTACCGGTACACATCTAGTGCCAGTCCCCACACGATGCCTCTAGAATTTAGGACTTTAAGTGCTCTTCACAGACAGGGGGCGCTGCGACTGCACACTGGTCCATGTAAACCTCCAACGTGAGCTTTGTTTTTACAGCCATAGATGGTGCCCTTTTGATGTGAGCATTAGTTATGATTAAATGATTGTGTCATACACTGGAGGAAGCAGAGAACCTGTGAATCTTCTAATAAGAGACACACAAGAAGACAAAATGATTGTGAAACATGCTGTGAACAAAATAAATTGATTACCTGAATATTTCAGGTAAATCTCTGGATTATGACGACCAAATGTGAGAATGCAATATATGGGCAGAAAGGGGAATAAAAATTTTTTATTTTTGGAACTGTATAGTCTTAGAATAGTGAGACATTTTCGTCCCAGAGTAAAGCTATTTTATTAAAGTTTTCTCTGCCCTTCTCTTTCAAAGGTTATAACAATTTTTTTACATCAAACTTTTTACAATTTTTCATAGTGATTCACTGGATGACTGTATTGTTTTTCCTTTGATGTAGTTTTTTTTGGTGTGCGTCATCAATTTGGCCACAAGATGGAAGCATATCTGAGATAAAATGGTAGGTCTCTCTTCAGTTTTAGAAAATAGCCCTGTAGCTTCTTGGGACAGCTTGTGTTTCTGTTGCCTTTACAGTCTATGTGTCTGTTAAGCCCATAGACATTATGACCGAATGTCAATTTTTGGAATTTTTGCACCATTTTACTTATTTTACTTGTAATTACTTATGTGGTTTAGCATTAACATCTCAAGCGTTAGCATTAAGGGATTTTACAACTACGTTTCAATGTTATATACATTCTTTATGAATATTTTGACAATAATGTAGTGCCTCAAGAAAAAAGTTAGGCTGCATCAATACTCAAATGACACTTGATAAAGTTGCCTTAGAAGGAGATGTAGTGAGTAGTGTTAAGTAGTGACAATTAGCAGCTGTAAAATGTACTTTTTTACACATAACATGTTGTCTCATTTACTGAAGCTTTGAAATGTGCAGTAATGCTTGTTACAAGTGGGGCAACCCTTGGAAAGCTCTCTGAGGGATTTTGTGTTTGCATAGCAAGGCAGCTATCACAGTTAATGGAACCGCAGACTGAATGCTAACTTGGGAGATAATGTAGCCAAATCCAGTACACACCCAGCTGTTCACACACTGGTGTGTATCCAAGGATGGTCAAATATGAACTGTGTCTAGGGACATTGACTATGTAAACTTTGCGAGTTGTTTAAGCCGCAAAGTATGTTTTTGGATTACAAAAAGTATTTGGGGGTGGGGTGGGTTCTTTTGTAAGTGATGTGTATTACATGTTTAAGTGAATGTATTTGTGATAAGTTGTAAGTAAAGAACATACCGCTATACTCAGCCTCCCAGTGTGTTTAAAAACATTCATGCCACAAGTTGCAAAAATAGCTGTGCTACAAAATGTATTGCGTTTACTTTAAGGTCTGAAGGTCCTGAGAGTTTTTTCTTAGAAGTTGGGCATGTTTTCCTCTGGAGGGAGAAAAAAGCCATTTAGTTCTTCAAAATTAGTTGAAGTATTTAAACAGTTTTTTTCTGCATGCATCAGCCTGGGTGAGGATCCACTCATGCGCTTTGAACCGTGTGACCCTGTCAGGAAGACATGAAGCCTCTTGCGCTACATGTTGCTCTTATTTTGTCTCCAGTTAAGTTAAAAATAGATAATTGTCTCAAAACAGACGTCAGCAGGGCCATCGGCATAATGAATGCATTTATCTGTAAAAGCTCCCCTGTGTTTTGAAAAAAAAAAAAAATAGAAACGGTCTGTAACCAATATTACTAAACCTAATTACGGTGCAACTGACTTTGGGTCAGTTCTTAAAACATTCAGAAACAGCCCATGTTTTCTGCCTTGAAGACACATTAATGAAGATCAGCGCTTCTTTTTAAGGAAAAAGTGGAAATTCTTTTTGTTGTTTTTTCTTAATGAATGACCTGTGTGTTTGAAGGTTAATTAACTGACACCCAAAATACAGTACTGTGCAAATCACCACCAGCTTTGTTGTTTTAGCAAAGTTTTAATGACCATCCATATTTGTTTGCTCTCCTATTTAAGATAATAAAATACAGGTAACGTGTTACACAAATTAAAATGAACACAATTTTTAGAACAGAATAGCTTCTTCAGAAAAGGTCTGTATTTAGTGTGTCCTCCCTTGGCACTAAGCACATCTTAAACTTTTTGGAGAGACTGTCCTGAAGTCATTAGATCAGAATTAGAAATTAGGGTTCAGAGAGTCAGTTTCCTGCTATTGATTAAGCATAACACTTGCCAATTTAGTCTAAAGAAGCTTTTAAATTCAAGTAGTATTCCAATAAAGAGACTGGAATAATTATGGTCATTGTAATATTACTTTAACACTATTGCTGAAATCTAATGGTGACCAGAGACTCTTGCACAGTACTGAAGCTCAGATGTTGTGCATTTCTGTGGATTGTGTAAACTTTGAAATCCTTGATGTTCAGTCCCTGAGGTCTTGTGCATATTTTAGGTAGGACACAAGATCTATTATTTACAAACCCTTACAGGAGAACACAACTTTAACACAGGACGCTGCGATATGACTCCATCACGGGGAAAGCAAACTAATATATGTAAGTCACATGACAGTGTTTTAACAAATATTTCTGAGAATGGTGGTGTATTGTCAGGCAACTGTCTGGAAATGAGGTAGGTGTAAAGGGCTTGTGGGTAACCAGCAAGTTAGGAGCAGCTCAACCCATAGCATGATTTCAGCTTTATAAGTTTGTTTCTTCAGAAAACACTATGTAAAGTTTTTTTTAACAGAAAAATGTGTCCAGAAGCTCTTTGAAGTTGGACAAAAAGGAATTTACAACATTCTATGTGGTATTTCACAAGTTCGTTTTCATTTATGAGGGCAAACAGCCACATAGAATAGAAAGTTAATTTAACACAACTTCCACATAAACCTTCAAATTAACTTGAAATATGTTTGTGTGGAACAAAATGTGTTTGCCTCCTGTAAGCAATGGCGTGACATTGTGAGCATGTACTAAAAGTCAAAGAAAAGGCCAGTAATAAAATTCAGGTCTAATTAACTGGGTATTATAATAGCCTAATATGTGATCCAGTTATCAGCCAAATAATATGATGCTAAATTATAATACAAAATAATGAATACAGTTTCAGGTCATAAACGTGGCAATAACGGGCAGGAAGGAATGGGTGAGAGAAACTGGATGTTGAGCAAATGGGGAAACTAAGGCTAATTGCTTAAGAGCCATTGGGGGTTACTGATTAACAGATGTGTGCCAGCTAGATATATCAGCTTACATTTAAGGTCAAACCAGTTTCTACGCAACACTGTTTGACAGTTTAATCTTAAAGTCCCAATCAAAATAATCTTGCCACATTTTTTTAATTAGGATATGTATTTAATGCATTTGTTAATGTATTAATTATTGTTAATCATGAATCACAAAAAATAAGATTAGTAAACAAATGTTTGCAAATAGTTTAGACATAAAAACAGTTATTTTTAAAACTAAATGTTGGAAAAAAATAAAATATACTTGTCCAGTGTTCAGACTAGTAAACATGTCAGACACAACTAGAACGTTTTAACAATGTATTTTAAAATGTTCTATTATTACAAAGGTAGAACAAAAAAACTATATTTGGAGCCTAAGACAAGCACAGAAATAACACTACTTCTTAAGAGTGCAATTTTGCTGTCAATTCAACCATCTTAAGCATTTAATACCTGTTCTTGGTCAAAGCTCATACCCAATACTTTACTTTGCTTTGGATCAGTGTAAATTAAACTGCAACGTTTATTATCTGTATAAAATATATTTATCAATAGAACCATGTACAGCTAAGAAAGAAAAGTGGGAGACAAAATTAATTTCTTTATCCATCACATATTTGACTTCAGCTTCTGCTCAGACAAGAACAATTATGCTTAAAACATTCTTCTTGTTATTAGACATCTAGTAACATTTTTATTAAATGTCTGACATCATCCCTTAAAATGTCATTTAGGAGCTTATTGATACAAAGACAATAGGGTTGTAGAAATGTGTATAATTCTATATATAAATACACCAGTGTAGCTTTAATGTATTTCAAAGCTACTGTTCTAAGCATGATACTGCTCTAAATCTGGTGCGTCCAGGGCATCTCATTTCATTTAATATGACAACAGCGTAACGTATGTTTAAAACCTTTAAACCCTTTATACGGTTTTCCACTGTAAACTAGTTCATTTAAACATTTCCAACACATTAAAAAACCTCCAGTCTCAGAAAGCAGCAATACAGCAACAATATTCTCCCAACCTCATCCACTTCTCTCAAATGTACATTCAACCCTTATACAGTAAATACGCACAATTAGTGGTTAGTAGATACATAATATCGTCAAAATAGCGTTTTTGAAACGCATTACTCTCATTAAATCAAAATATGTTTTTTTCTAAAAATAAACAATTTCAGAGGAATAATTTGCATATAATATATACAGATAATAGAATACACTATAAAACTTTCAGTATTAGAACAAACAATATCTGTTTAACTTCTCCAATAACCATATTCATAAGAAACACTATATATATATGTATGTATTATCACTTCTCTTTTCATTTGAACTTGAGTTGATATAAGAGTTGATATAAGAGTTGATTTAAGCACAGCTAAATAATGGTAAATAAAAATGAAATTCACCTTAAATTTGAGCTCCATGTTTTTGTCCTCAAACATCCAGGTATACAGATCAGATGTTGAAACAGTTTTCTTATAATCTATAGCTGCGACGTGATATGACAAAAGTGGTAAAAGGTTTAAGCTGCCCGAAACATTCAAGGGGAATAATGAACAAAGTGTAAAGTCACATTTCATGTTGGAAGGTAGTTTTGGAATCTCGGGAGAGATTAACATGCTAAGTAATATTTGATATAATTTGACAGCTGGTTCCATTGAAGATTCTAGGCTCTGGAGAAATGATCAAATCAAAGATGCAGGGAAAACATTCCCTCTATAGATGTGCTCATCCAGGGGTATCCAGTAGGTGTTAAAAGGGACGTTTAACAATGTAATTGGAGTTCACAATGCAATTCACCTATAAGAAAGCAAAAACATTCATGAAGGGGAAAAGATAATATACGTTATCAAGTTGCAGGTATGCAAAAAAGCTAAAAAACTGGTTTGCCTCTATCAAATTCTCTTTGCCAATTGTCCCATTGCCAATTAAAAGCTGAGAAACACAGAGAGCCAAAAGGAAACAGGTTCTTAGTCAAAGAACTATTGAAAGGGCGGAAGGGAGAAGTCAGCTCTTGAGGCTCAGGAACCCCTCCAAATAACACAACCATTTCCATTGTGACCTATGAGGTCACCCA
Organism: Botia kubotai; assembly: GCA_036877585.1. NCBI lineage: Eukaryota > Metazoa > Chordata > Actinopteri > Cypriniformes > Botiidae > Botia > Botia kubotai. Next base: position 9,093 of record JAZGTI010010627.1, on the reverse strand, counting down.
CCGAGCACATTTACAGTTGATAAACAACTAAAAACATAAAACATTAGTCTTTTTTCGGAAATGTAAAAATGTTACATATTATTTTTACATATTATTTTGTTCTCAGCAGAATTCAATAACAGTCTACATTTTTAGTTTAAGAAAATCGAGTAAACTGAAACGTGTAATATTTACTTTGTACATTTGTTACTATTTGTATATAATAAAAAGGAGAATAAAGTAAAAACTGGCATCACCATACAAACGACTTAGAAACTTCACGTTGAGACCTAGTGCGTTTTGCTGTACAATTTCTCAGACCAAAAAGTACCTCAATATATTGTTCCATTTCTGCCTTTAATAATGAAAAATAGGTTTTTGTAGCACTCACCTGTATTTGACGTCGAACAGGGTCGAGTCATCATCGTCGTCATTTTCTTCATTTAAAGGTGCCATTTCCACGCGCTCGGCAGGTGTTGTGATGATGTCATACTTGCGAGTTTTTCTGATCTTCTTTGCAGATCTTCATTACACCAGAGTTAAAAAGAAGACAACAACTTACGGGTCATGAGGTGTGTTAAACAGAGATAACAGCCCTACCATAAGGCGAAAAATCTGCTACCCTAACCATGAGGATTAAGTCGGGGGATAACGAGGTAAAGTTAACCTCTTTTTATACAGATAATCCAAAACAGCCTCAAAAATTGTAAAAACACTGTCAGTAGACTACAAATACACAATTGCCACAGGTACTCACTTAAGAATTATGCGTATTTTGGAAACAAACGAAATATAAAACTACTGAGTATTTAACAACATAAATACGGGTCAAATTATTGGTTACCTGCATATACTTATGACGAGGCACGTGATAAGCAGCACTGTTAATACACAGATGAAAATCGAAATTGCTTTGATTGTAGGAAGGTCCCTTAAAATAGTAGAAATGCGAGATCCAATAGATGCGTCTGTATCATTATGTAATGAATTTTCCTCTGGAGTCGATAATGTCGAATTCAGCGGCGTCGCTGAGGATGGACGCGTATGTGGTTCTCCGCTAACCTTCTGCGTAATACAAATAAGAGCCACCGCAATACAGTACTGCCACATATTGTTTTGGATTTAACACTTTCTTAGTATCTTGTAAAATCAAGAGTCAGTATAGTGAAGATCTGTGCTCTATAACCCGAAATGTGAGTAAAAACTGACCGACGAATAATGTTGAAAAATCACAGACACACGCATTTTTTCTGACATGTCAAGTAATTCCCACAACTGATCATCAGATATCTCCAGTATCTTGCCAGTATATGGTCATACTCAGTGCTCCGCCTCGGGTCTTGTGTGTTCTGTCTCATTCGCTGTTCTCCACTAATAAGCAGCTCTGCGCGTTATCCAGGATGTGTTCTTGGGAATGCTTGTCGGCAGGAGGAAATGGGTTATCCACATCCGGAAGAACTCCAAAAGAGTCTTCCAATGGAAGTTAATAAGAATATCTGTATGTTTGTATTGAATCTTGAGAGGAGTAAGAGTTGCAATGTTCCACGTATTTTATGCCACAACCTGTGTGATAAATGTACTGCACATATTGCACACAACCTGGCATAACATTCGTTATTGTGTATTACACGTCTGTGTATGTATTGTGCATTACATTCGAGTGTGTTAAATTCGTCTGTCCGTGTGTCTGTCTTTTTGTCACAGTGTACACCAGTCATTTAATGGCATAAGTATGAACCCAAAGAAAAGAAAATGGGTTATTGTTGGATTAGTCCTAGGCGTACATGCTGTTATTTAATATTATTTAACAGAGGGGTCAGGATGAGTATGTAGTTGTCGGGGCAGAGTGTGATTTTATATAGCTACGCCACACGAGGGCGCTCTCTACACATACAGTTAGTGAACATGCTACTAGAACATAAATTGCAAATTACATCTAAATATTAGTAGAAAACAGAATAATAAGAAAAAGAAAGGTCTTGTGTGAGTTAGTGACAGATTTTTCTCTTGTCAAGTAACCATTTAACTGTACATCAATATGACTATTTGTCCCCTAATACATGTGGTAACTAAAAAATATACATAAAAAAACAAGAATTATAATGCCTGTTATAATTACCACAAGTCTATGACAAGTCAACATGCTTAAATTGTGGTGGACCAAAACTGCTGCTTCACGTCCACAATAAAAAATAACATCAGTGGCTTTATCGAGAGGGCCACAAGAGGGCTCCTCAATATATGGTTATCTGTTTTTTTACTACAACCAAAATCTTCCAATAGTGTTGTTGTATATGGCCATGCTACCACACTGTTTCATTTAATATATACAGAAAACAATACAAACACATCGGGATCTGAACTTGGACACCATTTTTCTATAAATATTATGTAGTTCTTCAAAAAACCAGCTCTTCTCAAATGGTTGAGAGTGAGGGCCATACCTTCCATGAGAAAAAACACCTGTTCCATTTGCCAATGCCTACGTGGCAGGACTGTCGAGGAGAAGTGGGAGGGAGTCAATGACCTGATCCTGTTACAGTTGCTAAGCAACCAACTGTGGAACGTAGACTAGCTTTTTAAGTAGATAAAAATGTGCCATAGGAGAGCCCTTGTTCCCATATAATAAAAAGCTGGTGGTTATTGACTACCTGGTGAATTATAGTGTTATGTTGTTCATATTGCAATGGCATGAATTCAGTGATCTGCATTTTATTGTTGGACTGAAAACATACCTTGTATTGCTATTCTGTTTTTATTAATTGGTAAGGGGTATGGTGTTTGTCAGGAGCGTGACTATATGTAACACCAGAGGCTGAGCCCATGGTCCACTTTAAACATATCCCACCGTGTTATTCCAGAAAAACTTGACAGAGTTTGATTCATCTAAAATTGTTGTAATTTAATCATTTTATTTACCAAAGATGTTAAGATTACATATACATGACATATGATTTTGGTAAACAGGGAAAACTAACAATATTCACCTGAGTAAACAAAAACCAGCACTACATTTGGCTGTATCTTTAGTAAGCCATCTAAAACCAAACATTAACAAAACTTCTACAGCTTACTTTAATGGCTTATCAGTCACTCATGAAATTACTATACCATGTTATTATGCATCCTAATAGTCAATCAATGGACTCTTGAAAACAAATGTTAGATTCACTTTTCGTCACTAATATCTTTGTCTATGCGTGTACACGTTGTCATTTTTATGCCAGAAAAGGTTGTACAGCCTGGGCCTAGTGATGCCCATCCATAAACTTCACAGCTGAGCACCTATACCCAAAACATTAATATTAAAAAACTTACAAACTTAGTATTGTTAATAAAATGTTTACATGGTTTGAATATACGTTGTTTTGTTGTTGTTTTTGCTTTATTATGGCAATGTCAATATGGTTCAATATACACTGTATAAGTTAAGTATTGATTATGTACGTTTTACAACAAGGAAAGCGGTTACCTGTGTCCGTGCATGTTTAAGGTTTTTATCGTTAAAAATATTGTATAGGAATATGGATGCTTCTTGTGATATCATAATTTTTTGCAGTTACAGTGTCAGCACTACGAGGTAAAAAATCGCATCGTTTACGGTCAGTTCAATACAACCTTCGATAAACGACAGAGTAATGGGTGCTGTTTCTTCTACCCAGAATGCTGCAGTGAGAGGAAGTTGTATGCGCTGACGCCGAAGCTCAGGGCTGTCCGCTCGATCCGTATAACAGCACAGGCAGAGAGAACGACCAGCGCAGACTGAGAGAAGAGAGCAGCGACGACTGGAGGGGTGATGTGGCGCCATTTGAACGACAACATCCCACTAAAACTACGAATATTATCGAAGAGAATGGCGTCGATGTGTTCAGATGAAAGAGCAGATCTTCACTGTTGCAACAGGGTAAGATTTTGTTGCAGATTGTAACTCGTAAACATGTTCGGATTAGTGATATAGACGCACCAATATGGTGGAAAAGGAGAGGACTAGACGAGGTGTTGTAAAATGGCCATGATGGGGCCATTGCCAAGTACTGGAAAAAGACATTTCGTCGATTAAATCGACGGTTTACAGACCAAAACATTGTGATTTTTTTAGGAAAACAATTGCAAGGTTGTGTTACAGGAAAACCGTGAAGATTTCGACTGACAACAACGAAGAGAAAGAAGGACTTAAGTGTCTACGCATTTAAAATTTCCTTTGTCCTTGAGAGGGCAAATGTCCTTGTAACATAAAAAATATATTCGATTGAAATGTTGTTGTAAAAACACGATTGTGGAAGTACCATTTCTAGTCCCAACATTTGGTGTCTCTTATTATTGCTGTTCAAATGCTGTTTTTGAATAAACAATTTTATTTAATATTTTAATGCATTTGTGTGTTAATTACTGTAAAATAATTTTCTTTCTTCGAATGTGCACTGTTTTGTACGTTTATATTAAGGACCTTGTAAAACAGTCAACTTTTCATAGGAGTTTTTACATAATTTTGCTGTTTTACTGCATTTTAAGATTCTACTGTTATTTGTGTAAAATGTGATATTGAAATCTTTATTAATATATTGTATTTGTTATACCAGAGAATGAACTTGGATGAATGTATCCACTTGTATTTATTGTTTAGGAAAACGTTTATGCTCTATTTTTCGACGTTAAATAATAGGGTGTTGGCTTTTAACCCTTTGTGATCCACAAGAAGGCTTTATTCTTCACAAAAATTCAGAAACCTGTCTTTTTTTATCATTTTGGTCACAGATTTATGTGCAATAAATTTTTACCTGATTAGTATTGTTTTAAGTATGAAATGCCTAAAAAAAATACAAAAATATTGGTAAATATTACAAACAGATCTAATTTGATGTGGATTTTTCCTCCCAAAGGTTGTTATCAGAATGTAGAAAAGCATATAATATAAACTAACAAGTAGTACAGTTTTAATATCTTAAAAGATTTAAAATCTTAACCTTAAAATTTGATGGGGTCCTAGTAATATTTTTGTACAGAATAAAAAACAGCAACTTATGTCTAGAAAACATTTAACAAAATTTTGTTGATGTTGCGTGTAAGGATAGGTAAAAAAAAAACATGAACCTTTAGTGAAGGATTCTATATCTTTACAATTTCTGACTTGTCTACATTTATCAATGTATATGTAGCACACAGTATAACTTACTCTGGATTTACATTGATGCTAGCATAAGTATTCATATTTCGTGTGTAAAACCGCATGACTGAATAAAATGTTTCTTTAAAATATTACGATACCGAAGTGAGTGTAAATGTTTAAATACTCAAAACAAAACTAATACTCAGATGTTTTTTGTACCCAGGCATCAGAGCTGGACAATGGATGATGGCATTTTGTTCAGTGCCGTGCCTTGCAAATGTAAGTGTCATTAATGTACATTATCACATTTGTGTAGTGTGCGCAATTGATTTTACTTTCATTACCGTGTTATCATTGGCCACCACTAGGTTGTGCTCTTAATGTAATGGAAGGATAAATGTTTGATCTAATGCAAAATTCTTTCGCCGTTAAAGGTTGCTGATCTGAAGAAGATTCATGGAAAAGATTTCAAAGAATTTCTGCTGTAAGTATTGCACTTAAAAGAAGCTTTTAATTTTATTATTACCTTTAGCTTCTTTATAGTTACGTGGTATATTAATCAAAATTTTGAAGCTATATATAGTTAAACATTGACGCTATAAAGCCTTATATTTATGTTAGCACTTTTAATAAGACAACAATATTCCATCAAAGAAAGTCTAGACCCTAAATTTGCGGTGATAATTGTGATAATTTTTAACACAACAACATTTAGCTTGTTGCTAGCTTTGAAACGAGATCATATGTTAAACTTAATTCAATAAAATTATTCGTTCCGTTTGTTCAAAAACATTTTTTTTGTGGTTTACCTTCTACAACAAGCACTTTAATAAGGTATATTTGTAATTTGCTTTAGTAATTGCTAAAAGCCTGGGACACACCAAAGCCGACAGTCGGCCATCGAGCAATGTCGGGTAGTAATTGAGCGCCAGCTGGCTTTAGTTTTGTTGGTTAGCGTGTTCTACACGTTAGCTTTAGTTGGATGGCGCCATCTGTTTTTTAACATATTCTTCATGTCGAATCGCTGGCGGAGCTCGTCGGCCAACTCCAGTTTGTTTGTTCGTTCCATTGACGGAGTGGTTTCTCCATATCCGTTTCTATCTTTCTTTAACCACAAGAAGACGACCAAGCTGCTAGCTATGTACATTCACAGTTCTAGCTTCCCTGTTTGACTGCTGAATGCAGACTACTGCCACCTGTTGGTATGGAAGCGTTATGTTCCCTTGCACAAAGTGAACATACTAGTTGGCTGTAGTATGTCCATGTGCAACATTTTTGACCTGACTGCTCTGCAGAAAAAGTCAGAAAATCACACAATGTGATGCTTGTAGCTAGTCACGGGTGCTATGACAGTTTTCAAACCTGTTTGAAATCTGACCAACCACTCGTCAGATGTGCGCGTTCTTCTGACAAGCAAAAGGCAGCAATGAAGAACAGCCAATAAAATGGAGACAAGACATGAAGCGCAATGCCTTGGGAAATAGGAATTTTTAAAAAATTGAAACTTGTTTATATTTTCTTTATTATGTTTATCTCGTTTTGTGCAGATCAGCGAAAAACAACTTTAAATCATTTTATCCGTTACTACGTTCACAAACTTGTGAGAACGGGTTTTGGATTTACAGTTTTTTGTGGGGCGCATGAGGGTTGGTGTACTGTGTTCACCAACATAATAGAAAAAACTGACTCCAACTTACACATGGTGTTACGATGCGTTACAAATGATCACAAGTGACCAATGCTAAACACAGACTCAGTCTAAAGTGTTTGTTATTAGATGTGAAACTCATCTGAAGTTCAATTTAATGCATGCACTTGACTAAAAAGGTTTTGAGATTTCTACTCAAAACCTTAAGTAAAACACAATGTTCTCACAATAAAATCTGTGTCTCTATCACATTTATTTTTTATGTTTATGCACTATGCATTAATATAGTGACATAGTAAGTAATATATATAATTGTGGAACGGAGACCAAAGACTCATCGAAATCCACTAGAAAAGTTCAAAAATTAAACATTTTATTGCTAGGGTTAAACAAAGTGTCTCACTTTAACCACTTGTAATTGAAACACCGGAGTTATTCCCGAATACTAGGAGTACATGGGGTTTGTGAGCCTATATTTAAGCAGGGTGACAGTCTTCAGTCTGTACACTCTCAAAAGTTTCTTATTTATTACATAGTATATGTACCAACATACCTCAAGCACAGTGAAGACCACGCAATACCTTTCAGTTTAGCCTTATTAAAGTCACTTAATTTGAATGCAGCATTAGTTCCGCATTTTCTTTGGATAAGGTCAAACTAAGTGGAGTATTGTAAGGGTCAGTCCAATGCTTTATTGCTGTGTTTAATGCTTCATTCTGTATAAAGAAAGTAAAAAGTAAGACTGCACACCCACATAAACTTCATTTAAACCAACAGGTTTGATAACAGTGTGCAATCATACTTTTCCTTTTATAAAGTTTCTTTCGTTGAATTGCACCTTGAAAGGTGTGCGTTGCTTAGTTGGTTATTAATGCTTAATTCTGACCTTAAACAAATAGATTATATATGTTGTAATTGATTTAATGAGTTGTATGATTCTAAATGCACCACCTTATACTGTTCTTAGAACCTCTAATCTAAGTGATTGTCTTTCTCCCTGCAGAAGTCAGCCTGAGGACACTTCAGCAAAAGTCCAAGGAAGAGAAGACTGCTCTCTGTAAGTCCTCCCAGTGGGATTTATATTATAAAGGTGCTGCCTCATATGTCTGTCAGTTTGAGCTTTATTTAAACCCAACGGCTCAAGTCAAGTCCCCAGGAAAAAGTTCATAAATTGGCCCTGGGGTGGTTATAAGCATTGTACACGGCTGAAGTGGGCATTTTGTGTGAAATAATTTTAGCAACACTGCAGTCCTCCGATTTTTGCAACAAAATGAAAAACTGTCTGAAATGAAATTCAAAGCTGAAAGGAATAGCACTGCTAATGTTCAATTGGAAATGGCTTCCTGTTACAGCTCAGAAAGGCAATATTTTTCACTTTGGAATGACCACACATTTTCTTTAGTACCTGAGCATGCTTGTGTGCTCTCATCAATGGATCTTGTATTCAGTTGAAATCTTGCTTGATCGGTGACGTCTTTTCCTGTGGAGCCTATTCTACTTCTGTGTAACTTGTTTTACACATCTTTCTTGATCGTGTGCCACATTTGGCCTTCTTTTTGGTTTTCATTGGCTGATGCATATCTTATGCATTAAATGCTTTTTTATCACTTTTGCCGCATTTACATAAATACACAAGTACTTTTTTTTTAACCTGTATCTTATGTACAGTGATGGCTCAACGTTTTGCCTTAGACTTTTGGATAGATTTTAGGACTCAAGAACTTTGTGCTTCAGGCTTAAGCATGCAGGAATGTACAACATAGTCTCTTACCATTGTACACTAAATAGTGTGCCCCCTTCAATACATGAACCCACGTTCCTTATATTAAGGGCTTTCTGAATTGAGCGGCCACCTAATTATTGTAATTGTATTTATTGATAAAAATGGATTCAAACCTGTCACAATTTTAAAAAAAAATGATTCCAATTTATGATTTAACGCTTTTTACATAATGGACAGGCCACTCATTTCCTGTGCAGTGAGCAATAGCTATGCATTAATTGAGAACAAAGTGTGACTTTAATAGGATTTTTTAATTACTTCTTTTCACTACTTGTCTTGTTTTTGAGCATTTTTCTCTGTCTTGTAATTTGGTTTACATTATGGGACAAAGTCTTTGCAAATAGAACAGTCTCTTCTTGAAAGTTTCTTCTGCACATGAATTTCCAAACTTCTCCAGTGTCCTAATCATTTCAAGTTCATTTAGCAGAAAATGTTAGGACTTTCTGTAGGCATTGTAGCCTTAAAGGCGTACATGCTCCTAAATCACAACAATATGACACCGTTACCATTTTTGATCATTTTCCTTCTAATACATTTCATTGTTACACTTTAAGTAACAGTAATGCAGTAATAGTG
>JAZGTI010010626.1:0-17492 GCA_036877585.1 Botia kubotai | reverse complement strand
TGTGTGTGATCTTCATGAATGTGTATGTGTGTGATCTTCATAAATGTGTGTGTGTGTGTGTGATCTTCATGAATGTGTATGTGTGTGTGTGATCTTCATGAATGTGTTCTCGTGTGTGTTCAGGATTGAAAAGCGTTCGAAATACAGTCGTCGCAGAGCGTACAACGATGATGCCGACATTGATTATATCAACGAGAGAAACGCCAAGTTCAACAAGAAGGCCGAGCGCTTCTACGGCAAATATACTGCAGAGATCAAACAGAACCTGGAGAGAGGAACAGCTGTGTAATCTTGGTGACTGTTACTATGGAAGCCACTTCTCCATCGCCAAGCAACCATTTAACTAATGTTTTTATCATCATGTGAAATTATAAATGCTCCGTTGATCTTTCTCAAGTAAATTTGAAATATTTTTTTCCTATGGTCTGGTGAAAATAATTGTACCTGCAGTGATAAATTGGGCTTCTGCCTGTCAGCTTTTGTGTGCGCGCGCGTGTGTGTGTGCGCGCGCGCAGTTCATTTCCTTTCTGCAGCTGTTGACTTTTAATTTGAATAAAAACATTGTCATGTGGAGCGCATGGTGCTTTATGATTTTACATCAGTGCTGAATATTTTTAACAAGGGTTAATACATTTGTAAGCGGTACAAGCAGAATAACTGACACTGAACTGTTAATTAATGTGCGTTAATCATTCATGCTCTGACTTCAGTTATTTCTTCTGTGGTACGAGACGGTGACGTCACATACACATGTGAGAATTAATCGTGATGATGTATGTTTTGCTGTGAACTGATTATTGCATGAATGACTATTGCGGGTCTCGGGAAATGTGTAGAGAATATAAAAGTAGTTCATGTGTTATCTTCACCTGTCGGCAGGTGTAGTTGCCCTCGAGCGTCGAGACGAGAGATTTTCTGAGCGCTGTAAAGTTTTATTATTGGCAACAAAACAGTTATAAAACAACACGGCAGTAAACACAGTAAACCGTTTATCAGATGTGCAGTTGATCGATGTCTGCTGGTATTTAGATCATCTATAATAGACCTAAATGTTTACAACAGTAACTACGGTTTACATTCAACAATTCTCTGTACGCATGTAACGTGTTAAATTCACAGCTGAAGCGGCTGTTTCATGCGCACCAGAATGTGCTCAGGATGATGAAGGTCTTTTAAAGTTCTCTTGAAGTAATGTTAATAGAACGTTTCTCAATGTTTTACATCATATGTATCAATAACATTATTCTTAAATTGTTAGGTTTTAAAAACATTACACAATTTTTAAAAAGTCTGAATAGTGTTCTTATAACCGAGCAGTAACGTTAATACAACGTCTAAAAAACTGGACATTTTGATCATTCCTAGAGCTTTCAGAATATCATTTTTAATGTTTTGGTTACATATTGGAAAATTCAGGGAAATGTTCTTAAAACCTAAAATTGTTAGCTGGGTAGATGCCGCAAGATTACCATCATGTGATGAGCCCAAAAACCGCCTGGCATCACAGACAGCCAATTAAATATGAAACCGGTTCTGCCCGCGAGGGGCTGCATGTGCCATTTTCTCAAGCTGTAATGAAGAGACGTCTTGTGACAAACAGTGGCTTTCTTCATCTCTTCTTTATCTGTCATCTTTACACAGGTCTGTTTCCACTGTGTGTTCTTACTGTTCTTCTCTGTGGCTCTGCCATGCTGGCAAACTGCAGGCACTCATCATGGGCTCCGGAACGTGTAAACAGAAATGAGACAGCCGCGCTTTGATCCTTACACCAGTTGTTACTTCATTCATAATTTCCATGGCAACCCTCAGGACAGCTGTAGGATCAGTTGCTACAGGTCACAGCACTGAGGTGAATTAACGTGCTAAATAATATTTCAGAATATGATAGTAGTAGTTTAACTCAAGCTTCAGCTGATGTTCCAGAGGTTAGTACAGAAGTTAAGCTCTATCAACAGCACTTGTTGCGCATCAATGCAACAGCGCCACCTGAAGTTCAGACTCTCACTCTTGAAGACAATGTATTTTTTCACATTGCTATGACATGTCAAGACGTTTTCTTAGCGTTATTCAAATTTGGGACGTTATTGCAAGTTCTTTCCAGGTTAATTTCCACATGTGAGAATGTATGTAATCAAAGCTTCATGCTAGTTAGTGAAGTTTGATTTGTTAGGAAAAAATGGCCTGTTAAAAAAGTGTATAAATTATGTGGGGACATTAATCCAGTGAATAATGATCTGCACAAAGGTTTCAGATAATACAGCTGTCCTCAGAAAATCTTGTGAACAAATATCATTACACATAAGTCTGTAGCAAAGAACAATGCTCCTTCATGCCTGTAAATCATATTGTAAATTATAACCTCAGGTAATCTTCAGTACACTAGCAGTCAAGAGTACACAGCTGAAATTATTTCAGTGTTTTTATTTATAAACATCCACTGTACAGAACAAGCACAAAAACAACAAAATATACACAAGATTTCCTATATCCTTTCCATATACCCGATATATTTAATATACAACTTTGATATATTGTATGTATACGTGATTCAGTAAGTGTCTATTTTATTTCTAATAAACACTTCAAAAGTTTAAATGACAATGATTTTACATAATTAATTTACATATCCCAAATTAATTGTGGTATTAGCCACCAATGTTCATGAAACGTATTTTAACACTTTGGTTACGTGTCTTACGTTTACATAATAAATGCACGAGTGTTTAGTTCTTGAGAGATCTCGCGAGATTTCCTTGTGGTCTCAACAAACGCCCTTTTACACACATAGTTGTCCGCGCGCGAGCTGCATGAATGTGCATTTTTCTTGTACATAAAGAAGAAGTTACTGCGCTGCAGCAGACAGACAAGCGGATTCGGATTTGTGCATTTCACAATGGCGATTGAAAACGTGCTCCCGGCTGACTTTGGCTATGCAATCTTTGTGTATCTGTACAGTTTTGTTATGTTGATGTATCTCGGGATGAAAGTTGGAGGTGCACGGAAGAAGTTTGGCATAAAGGTGAAGTAGATCTATAAACGCAATGCGGGATTTCAGTTCGCCTGAAATTATTCTTGTGTCTGCTAACATTTGATGTTTGATGAGTGGAAGTTTTAAATGAAACGAGCGCGAATATTTTAATCATTCATGTGTTTTGTGTCTACACGCTTTGTTTAGTATCCGACCATGTACAGCGATAAGGAACAAGTGTTCAACTGTATCCAGCGAGCCCATCAGAACACGCTGGAAGTCTATCCGCAGTGGCTTGTGTTCCAGACCATCGCTGCATTAGAGTATCCTGTGAGTAAAGCCTTGCAATCAGTTTTATTAACCCTCCTGTCCTTACAAACCTAAAACATAAGTTGTGTGTTTGTGTTCCAAGACTTTTAAAGCAATTTGTGTGAAGAACAGAAATGTGAGAAGTTATTAACTCAACATAATCCCCTCTGTAGAAAACGCTCAAATAATGCAAACAAAGGCTTTTATGTAACAGTACACTGAAATGCAGTGAGATGGAAATGAACGTGACAGACTTTCTGCAGCATGTGTGTGGGATCTGAATGAATCTGGGCTAGTAATTGTACAGACATTTGCTGGTTTAAACTTTTAAGCTATCATTGTGCCTTTTGTTAAGACACTTGAGTGTAAAAGCTAGTAGAATAATAGAATGTCAGCAGAACAGCACACATGCATCTGAGTAGCGCTGCAGACTGTAAAAAGTTCTTCTTCATGTACCCTCTTACCCAGTGCTCATCTGTTCATCTTTTATCTTCCGTGTCAGGTTGTTGCCTCTGTGTTAGGGGCCATCTGGGTGACGAGCAGATTCTCTTATGCCTGGGGTTACTACACCGGCGGTACGTTTCTCTTTCTCTGATGAGTCTGTTGAGATGTTTCTTAACCTCTGAAGCTGCTCGATGGTCATTATGAGCAAATTCAATATTACTGTACAAGTAATACTAAATATCATAGTAACAGCATGTATCACAGTAAGCTCAAATTTGTTTGTAATTTAATAACCGTGCGGCCACAGCAATATTTGATTATTGAATAACATGAAACTTTAGCTCATTTGATTATGTTCTTTTTTTTTTTTTTAAACTTAGTGGACACAAGATCACACAATTCGAAAGATAAAATAGCTAAAATGCATTAAGATACACATCTTTAAATCACACTTCACACACACTATCTTCATGAGAAAATCAGGTTGATGTTTGAGGTCTGCTGTGTTTGTCTGTGTCAGATCCCACAAAGAGGATGCGTGGTGTGTATGGTTACATCGGGCTGTTTGGAGTCATTCTTCTGTCCATCTCAGTGGCTCTCAAGTTGCTCGGAGTCTTGTAACAGAATCACCGCTGAGAAAATAACATAAAACCACTACATGACACAGTTCTTCATTTCTCCTCATAGATAAAAAAATATTATTTTTAATTGTTTTTATTTCCTATAATTTTACATATTGCAAAATATTTAATCATAGATAATCAACTTTTTAACTGTTTGTTGACTTTCATATAATATGCTCTTGTCTTGTTTTTGTATTTCTTGGAGTTATTGAGTAGCAATGAATTCAAACATGTGAGTAATAAACTTTGTGAGATTTCAATAATCGTTATGTGTGTGCGTGTAAGATAGCTTCATAAATATTCACTATAGTGTGTAATGTGCTCTGTTCTTCATCTGTGTTGTTTGCAGTGGAGATTACAAAGCCCTCAGATCTTGGATTTATGGTAATAAAAATAATACTATGATACTTTATAAGTAGCATATGTCAGACATTTAGGACAGACTCTGGGGTTTAATTATTGATAACAGTGTTCCTGTTGTGTGTACATACTGATCGAGGTCAAAAGAGTCTAGCCTAGACTCTATGGTGTTCTTGTCCCTAGATAAGACTCTCTTCTTTAATCTGAAGTCTTTATTAGCTGTTGTATCACAACAGGCACAAATCCAAAAATGTCCAGAACAAAACCAGCACACCTCTGCCTAACAAGCATGGTTTTAAGTCATCATCTGTTACACCAACATGCAGAACAATTATGAGCAATTGTAGGAGATTAGTGATATACTGTAAAAAAAAATGTAGCTATCATTTATTGATGGATTTTGTTGAGAAATTTGTTCTATAGTGTTACTGTAGTACTTAGTAAGATGAACCACATGATGTAGTGCGCATGCGCGATCCAGAGCCACTGTTTGAGACGGAAGAGAGCGGAGCTGCACTTACTGCAAACCTGCGAGTAAAGCTCGAGTGCAGGTAAGACATCTCTGTAAAATAGCCCCTGAACCATATTAACTCTTCACGACATATTCCTCTGTTTCCTACATGTTATTAACCCTTTGGGCTAAATGCAGGAGTGCTGGAGCAGATATGTTTTAGAAACGCAGCCGGCTTAGGATCAAGCGTTTGCTCCTTTAACATTGGACGCTTTTGCCCGATATTGCGCAGAAATGTAGTTTCAGTCAGTTAAGTTAATAGTCACAAATGTTTGTATCTGCGCATTTGTCGTAAACATGACAGATGAAAATCCTTTGTGCGTTATTTGTGTTTGTTCAGGACGTTCATACGCGCGCCACATCTGCGCAGTCAGTAATGTTGCGGCACATTTGCGCAGTCAGAGTGCAGTCTGCTTTATACATCTCTATAAATCATCATAATAATAATTAACTTGTGTATCTTTATTAAATATAATAATAATAATAAGCGATAAACGTAGGTTTTGCTGTAGTAGTGATCCACAGATATAGGTAGTTAATTTATAGTAGTGTTGTTTTGCTAACTGTAGATAAGTAGGGTGAACTCGGGTAAATTGGGACACCTTTTGACAGCTGATTCAATATGAAGAGTCCCAGTATATCTGAATTTACGCTATAGCTTGTGTAGTTTAGAGATGAACTATCTGACCAACACATTCGACTCCACAAATGAAACATGAAGTTCAGGCATAATGATGCTCAGCCTGTTCCTGATGATGCTAACTCCATTCATTTCCAGCGTTTGGGTGAAGGTCAGATCAGAAGAATGTCTGGGTTTCTGGATGGGATCAGGTGTGGGGATTGTGACTGTAATGTGGACTGGGGTGAGAGGAGAAACACCATTGCCTCTGTCGCTGCTGGAGTTCTGGTAGGTTTTCATTCTGCTGTATAATCCTGTATTCTCCACTTCAAAACATCAACCAGCTGCTTTTTATAATTATGCACAACTGTCAAAACAAATGATCATTTTGATGAAACATTAAGAATGAGGCTGAAGAACATGTTATGTGCCAGTTTGATTTTATATCATGTTTATGCCACAAAATTGTTATTTTTGCTTGCAATTCAAGAAAAATGTTTTCTCTATGAACTGTGTGGTAATCCAGTAAACCAAATACTGTACAAATGAAAGATGAATTGGATTATTTTGTTTGTTTCACTTCATCACAAACCAGCGTTCATAACGATCTATAGCAAATTAATATTTGTAGCGTAACACAGTATTTACCTGCTTTATAATTCAGCATAACAGCAAAAGCACTTTTCTTTTCCTGTGGCTGATTGTTGTTGTGTGTGTGTGTGTGTGTGTGCAGTTCTTCACCGGTTGGTGGATTATTATTGACGCAGCGATAATGTATCCTAAAGACGAAGAGTTTCATCATGCGTACCACACATGTGGAGTGATCGCCACAATAGCTTTTTTCATGTGAGTTACATGTGTGTCGTTCTCTCCTGCTGTTTGAACTTTCTCAAATAAAGAGAACAAAGTTCCCTTTGTTGTTTCTGCTCAGAATGTCTTTGTAAGTGTGACACATTTAAGCTCATATCTTTGAGGCCTGGCCTAGATTTTTACCCTACAGTGTTGTGTGCTGACTGTTGTCGCCATGACGACATGGTCAAATATTCAGTTGATGTTTTACTGATTGTGTGTTTGAATGCAGGATCAATGCTGTGTCAAACGGTCAGGTGAGAGGTGACAGCTACAGCGAGGGCTGTTTGGGGCAGACAGGTATGTAATATTTCAGTAATATTTCAATATCAGGCTAAAAAATATTAACTTGATTGTACCGGTGCAGTGAAATGTGTTATTAATGTTGTGGTGTGTGTGTGTGTGTGCGCAGGGGCCAGAGTGTGGCTCTTTATTGGGTTCATGTTGGCGTTTGGGTCTCTCATCGCCTCAATGTGGATTCTGTTTGGCGGTTTTGTTGTGTCTGGTAAGACGATAAGATTTCTTCTGCCTCATTTTTCTCTTTGTCCTAGTGGAACAAATGTACATTTGTTTTCAGTTGTAGTTCCTAAAAATGTTTTATTTTTATATATTTGTATGATGAACAGACCAAAAGAATCTTTCGGTGTATCCCGGAATTGCAGTTTTCTTTCAGAATGCGTTCGTCTTCTTTGGGTAAGAATAAAATCTGTGCTCTGTAATCTGTGATTGTATCGTGTATTCAGACAACCGTGTTTCCTGCACAGCTGTTTAGAATCACTCTCTCATTTATACTCACACATTTTATGTGCAACACTGACTCTGTTTTCAGTGTTTCAGTTCGTCTGGTCAGCTGACACACATTGCTCTACATTACTGTGTTAGTATCACATTTTGCCTCCTGTATGTAGCTGCTGTTGAAACGTCGATCTCGTCTCTCATGCAGTGGTCTGGTGTTCAAGTTTGGACGAACTGAAGACCTCTGGCAGTGACGAGACTTAATTTACATCAGATCCCACAGTCCATCAACACAATCCCCCCCCCCCACACACACACCCTCACTCTGACACTCTTTTCAATTCCTAAATACATTCCTTTTTTCTTTCTTTGTGTCATTTCCTTTGTGCCCACAGCGGGCGTGTAGACCGAGAGAAATGCACATGAAGTCCATGCTCTGCTCTGTCAGTATGGACACAAGTGTAGAATAAAGATTCCAGGTATATGATGACATCACAGTTCTGTAACACACTGGAATAGAGCAGCAGCTCTGAAATGTGAAGAGCATCATAGAGATTCATTTCAGTTCAGACATCTTCAGCCTTTACACATCACAGAAAGAACGCTGATGCACCAAACATTGTCAGTTGTGGTTTAGAGGAAAAATCTGAATTCTGCAGTATGAATTTACATGGTGTTTTATTAATACACCAAATTTGTATCTGTAATTTTCTGCTGTCAGATTTGAAACGCACTCCTGTCATATTTGCCTGCTTTAAGTTCTCTTCTGCATCTTTAAAATATTTGTTTTTTATTTTATACAGGTTTTAATCAACTTTACAGTCATTTATGATTACCAGTTTATTACCAAAAATTATTTTATAGCCATAAAAAGAACTATATATAGCCATAAATTATTTTATGACTAACAACCTGTACATTCACTGTAGAAATTTCCATTATGTTTTAAGATTGATTTCCATGAGTTTCGCAGGCCCGGGCAATTTTAAAGTTTGTGATTTCTGCACCACTAGCAGATTCACACAGAACTGCAGTCTATGAGATCAGATATATAACCAATAACTTATTTTATGGGTGGAGCTACAAACTTGATTGACAGATATTTATTTTAGCAGTTCTGTTTACTGCTGCTAGTGGCCCCAAATGCACATCCTTAAACTTTAAAACTTCCCAGTTTTCCATGAGTGTGGGAACACCAGTTATATAATCTGTGTATGGTTGGGATTTTGGGAGCTGTATAAACATGTCAATGTTCTAAATAAAGCACAATTTCTTATTATTTTAGTGGTTATGGGAGAGTAACGTTAACGTCAGTCAGAGAAGTACACATGAACAATTACTAGTTTTGTGATTTCTACACACTTAAAGAATGTATCATTTTATTTTAGTCCCTGTTTTTGACAAAAGACAGCTAAACTTCATTTAACTGTGGGTTCAACACAAATAAAGTTATTGTAAATATGTGTGAGGCCTGTTTTTTATTTACAGCGGGTGAATTCTTTTTCTTGTTTGACAAAAAAAATGCTCTGCTGTGTGTCTGTGGTTTGGCCATTTTCCTGCCATTTAGACAAAATAATGTTTTAATTCAATTGTAAAATGTTTAGCTGACCTTTGACCTCTCTCACACACACACACACACACACACACATTCGTTTTGTGTTCTGCGTGATTCTGTCTGCAGCTCTCTGTCAATGTGTCCAGTTCTTCATTTCTGCACCACCAAATTTGGAAACTACAGTAGAAAAAAGCAAATAGTTACCAAAAATATTATGTTTGAATACATACAATTAGAGGTAATAAGTAAGGAATCTGAGTGAGGAATAAATCACCTCCCAGAACGCCTGGTCATCAAAGCACTTCCTGTCCTGCTGGGGTCTCCAGAAGCTCCATTTAAGACACAGTCCTGCAGATCATCATTGATTGTGTTTTAAACGTGAATGATCATTAGTTACCATGAATTTGAATTAAACACTCATTGAAACACAGTTTGAACTCAGTAATTGAAATGATTGAAACTGAAGACAAACACATTTTTAATCCTGTCTGTTTAAATGTACTTGAGAGTCTTGATATATCATTTGTTTTTAGTGACAGTGTGTCAGGAGTGTGTGTCAGTCAGTGGTACCTGTGGCTGTTCCCATCAACAGACTTATGCACAGTGTTACGAGAAGACCACAGATGTGATGCACAGCAAACTGTAACCCTCTGAGAACAGGTGACACAGTCAAGAGTTATATTATATATATAAGAGACGTTATATTTGTATTTCATATGAAAGTGAGAAATCGTCTTACATTGTGCTGTCGACACTGGCCAGCCGTAGAATTAAATGAGCGAACCATCCCAGAATTCCCGGTATGACATGAACGTTGAGGACACCACAGGTGTCATGACACTCAAAAGCAAACAGCATGTGACTCTTCACAAAACAGATCAAGAAAGACATGCTGTGAAATACTTCAGACACATTCAGTGGTTGTTTATGAATATATAAAACTTAGGACACTAAACATAATCTTTCAAAAATGCGTGACCACATTAAACATCTTTGTGTCATTGACTGTGTGAACAGAATTTCTTGCTGCCACTGAAGCACATAAGATGCTCTTTAGAAATCTAGAAAATAAATGAACAAGATTTTTCAGATTGGTTAAATAATACTTTGTCATTTATGTGGCTTTACCTTCATGTACCGGAATCCCAGAGCTGATAGGAGAGTGGCACAGAAACCAATTGTCATGGCGATCCATGGAGCATGGATTGCTGTCATGGCAACTCCAATAGCAACACCACCAGAAAGGGCGGAGCCCTGGACATGCACCTGATTGGTAGAGGTGGAATGGTCTCTATTGGCCCGTTTATAATTGAAACTTGATTTACGTCTATCAACAGTGTGTGTCTATCAACATTTATGCATCCCATCAAAGATTATTCAAATCACCATGTAGCTCTGTTTGCAACCTCTTCTGTAATTCGACAGTCCTGCGCTCTCTTATAAGACCGTTTTAACCATAATGATTACACCAATCCATCTATGTGAAGACCAGAGCTGTGTCTTATCATTTAAATGTCATGCATTTATCATGTAAATGTGGGAATCTTGTACATCTACTCACCATGTTCATTTTTCCATTTGAGCTGGAGAGCATAGAGACAGACATCGCCATGACAACACTGACAGCCAGAGACAAATACGTCCCATATATCACACTAAGCTTTAGTCCACTTTCCCACTTACGATGCACCACTGCAGAGTTGAAACTGGGCCAGAACATCCACAGGAAAAGTGTTCCTGAGAGAGAGAGAAACGTTTCTGAATTAGAAATATAGAGTTACATTAATTACACTAACAGTTGTTTTGTTGAAGCCGTTGACCTATGATCTAGTGTATGACCTATGACCCCTGACCTGGGCACCTGTCCTCTCTTGTGCACATGTGAGCTGGTTCTGGTACTCACCTAACATGGCGAACAGGCCAGTCCTGCGGTCAGTTTTCTCCTTCTCATGTTTTTGTTTCAGCCCTTCTCTGTGCAGAACCCATGACATCATCACACCAAAAAGACCCCCGAAGACGTGCAGCAGCATGATGCTGTACAGCGCATCTGCCTAACACATGAACTCTGTTGAAACTGTTGCTTTAGTCCAGGATGAATATTTTCATTCTGCTGGGCTTCAGTTTGTGTATTAATCTTTCTTGTGCTATAAACTTACTGCTTACTATAATATGAATATTTTATTAGTGTATGTGATACTTTTTTATTTAAAAAAAAAACAGGTTTAAGCATCACAGGAAATTGTTTTATTGAAAATAGCTGTTGTACCTTAATGAGAAAAAAAATAAATGTAAGAAATTCTCCTGGAATCCTGTATAAATGTTTATCTGGCAAGGTTTATCTCCTACATTGATTAAAGTTCTCAGGATCCACTGATTGACCACAAATCCTGTGACCTCCATCAGGGCCATAATCAAAAGCTGGACCGGATTTGTTTTTCCATGGACAGCTCCCATTGCAATCAGAGCTGAAGCCACACAGAGCTCTGCCTCAATCACGCTAGATGAATGACACAGATTACAGATTTGTCAAACCTGTTGTAGTAAACATCATGTAAACTCATGAAAAATGAGATGTTCTGACCATGATGGAGGGAAATCTGGTTACTGTGAACCAGTTCATTAGTCTTTCAGTTTAAATGTACCAGAGCATGAATTCTTTGACTTTTTGAAGAGATGCAAAGAAACGTTTATATATATATATATATATATATATATAAACACATTCTCTTATTAGATTATCTTTTGATAACTTTGACAGAAACTTTAAAGAACATTAGCCAATGCTCTGAGAATGTTCCCTATTAGCTGTGTGCAGCCATCACCTCAAGATTACTCTTGATAAGATCATACAGTCATTGCTTTGAGGTGTTAATCTGTCATTCATTCTGTGAAGTCTATCCCACAATGCAGCCACTGTATATCTTCCACTTCTGTTAAATACCTTTCCAGGTGAATGCCATTAACATAGTGTATACACTGTGTTTGCTAACAGTTGTCTCGATGTCTTTACCTCTTCATACTGATGTAGATCTCTCTATTATGATGGTGTTGTGGCAGCAGAAAGCTGTTCATCAAGACCGCCCACTGAATGGCCATCGCAGCCACCAGCATGTTCAACCCTGATCCACTGAATCCATATCGTACCAGGAACGTGGCCAAGAATCCAAACCCCAGGAATACCATCACATGGACATCCTGAAATTCTGTCAAGAGGATTCCGTTCCAACATCAGTAAAGTGTCACTTTTGAAGGAGGGGTAACAGTGGGGATATACACTTAAATGTGTCAGTAAAATATGTGTCACTTTTGAAGGAGGGGTAACAGTGGGGATATACACTTCAATGTGTCAGTAAAATATGTGTCACTTTTGAAGGAGGGGTAACAGTGGGGATAGTAATGTGTCACTTTTGAAGGAGGGGTAACAGTGGGGATATACACTTCAATGTGTCGGTAAAATATTTTGATGGTGGTTAATATTTGACTGCCAGTAGTGCTCGAGAAATGTCTCTTATCTACCAAAACCAGACAGGTCACGATTCTCCACCCCAACAGACACACATTTACAAACAATTCACTCCAAACTCTTTTTCAACATTTTGTGTCCTAAATTTCCTGCAGATTGTTTGACAGGCTGTTTGGCTGCAGTATGCAGAAATATTTACTACAAAAGCAGAGCAAATTATTTTAGAGCTGAATATCTTTTGTCACTTAATGTGCATTAGCATAAGACCTGAACACAGCATCCTTATGAAAAGTGGCCAGTTTGATGCCGTTTTAATAAAGAACAACAGGTTTATCTTAAGCTGAACAATGAATGCGTGTTTGAACCATGAAGAGTTCATAACAGCAGCCCAAATAAAGCAGATTTACTGACCTGAATATACCTGGATGAAAGTAAACTCTCTGTAAGCCTGTTCATTGTGCTGTATCTTCACTAAAAAGAAAAATAGCAGCAGAAAGATGGATTCCAGCAGGAAGGTCACAAACGGAAGCCTTGAGCGGAGACTGGGGGCGTACTGAGGAGCCATTACTGTGACAGACTCTGAATGAATGTAATCATGCCCAGCCAGAGATGAGCTCCACACAGCTGAGAACATTGTGAGATACTGTGTAGGGGGCGTTGAGGTGTTTCTAAAAATGTTAGTTATATGAACACTGTGTATAGAGCATATAATTAATTGCAATGACAATTTTTTAAAAACTTGAATTTTGAAAACCGGACTCCTTATGTATTGTTTGTGTAATAAGTGCTTTAAGCTACACAGTATTAACACTTTAAAGCACATGCTTTAGCTTTGTGATAATTTCAGGTTAAGAATTGAACTGTCGGCAGCCAAGATAAACTGTAAATCCTCTTATTATATCTTACAGTGTAATACATTTAAGCATTTGTTTACATTATTTTAGCAGATGATGTATACACACGCAAGAGTATGTATTCATTTTTTTAGAATTCATTAGTTATTGTCCCCCAAACGTTGTAATCAGAGAAAGGAAAAATGATGAAACATCTGATACATCTCAGACATGACAAAACACGCCACCAACCATTTAACTCAAAGCAGTGACATTGTTTAAAATTCGCCTCTGCTTCATTTGACAGCAATGAGATTATTTCCATCGTTAAATCGTTAATATTGTCATTATAGGAATTCAATAGGAATGACAATTTTATCACTTACACAATGAAGTGACCACTAATCAAAATACTAATGATTTATTGAACAGTAAATAACAAATGTTTTGTGTGTGTGTTTCTAAAGCATTTATGCCACAGTAAGATTTGAAATGTGAAAGATTTTATTTTATTCTGGCAGCGCGACGCTTCAATCAACACACAGCGTACGTCACAGAATTGCGTTAAGTCCCGCCCATATTCATTCTATTGGCTACTGAGCGCTACCTGATTTGTCCACAAACACTGCGATTGGTCAGAGCCGGAAAAACACATCAGCCGCTCTGTTTCCCTTTCTTTGCTACCTCGATAAAATAGAGCGCTGCCCATTAGACAAATATCATGCCATTCAAAATGACAGCCGACACACGCGGTTTTTATTGGCTCAGTCGCCTGCCAGTCACACCTGTCTCGGCCAACCACTACGCGTGTCTGTGCGTCTGCGTCGAGAGAAGGAGGAGGGTCTTCCACTGAACCTTTTTATTTATGTCTTTGTTAGCAAGCGATAAAATAATTACAGCGGTAAATTCCTCAGATGGACCGCCAATGTTTCCCGTCCGAGTAAGACCGAACCCTGGACCAGACTGCTGAAGGTATTGAAAGCCCGATTTAAGGGGCGATGATGAAGCGGCGCAATGCGGACTGCAGCAAGCTCCGACGGCCCTTAAAACGGAACCGAATCACCGAGGGGATCTACGGCAGGTACGATACAGACCCTCCGGTGGAGCCGTTATTATTCCCCAATTAAGCAAAAGGCTCCGATTTCCTTATGTCCGTCCGAGATGTATATAACTCATCTGTTTGAGCGGAGCGACCGTCACCGCGGGCGCTGGGAGGGAGACGGTGGAAATGAATAAGCTGCCGTAGGCCGCGAGGACTGTACGGGCGCACAGCGAAACCCCTCCGAGTCTCCAGAGCGTCCGTTAGCGCCGGCAGCTGTCAATCATCAGTTTGATTGACAGGAGCGTCGGTCTGTCAGTGACGGCGAGCATGATCGATAGTGATTTGACTGGAATGAAAACAAGGGTGATTTTATTAGCAAATCGTGTATGTAGAAGCACATCAGATAGCGTGAGCTTTATTCAAATGATGACGCTGCAGTGCTCATTAAATAGATCAGTTAACTGAAGTTTGCTGTATTGCACCTCGGAGGTCGATGACACCTGCGGCAGTTTTTACTTCATAACTGACAGTACTACAACAAATCTGGTGTGCATTTATAGATCAGATGTCATAACAGAGACGAGAGTTTTGGTAGTACTGGTAAATACATATTTAATATTTAGGATACTTTTGCACAATTCATTTTGTTATTGAGAGCTGTAGTGTGTCGTGTTTGTTGTTGTGTTGTTAGGGAGCGTCTGACATTGTAAAGGTATTATATATATATATATATTTTTTTTTAATTGATTTATATATGTATGTATGCTGTTGGTGTAACCCCGATCCAGCAGTGTTGATTCGTGATCAGTGTGTGCTAGTGTTTGGGTCTGTTCAGGAGTTTATGGTGAGGATACCTGTGACATCAGTGTGTTGTCGGTCACATAAGGTTTCTCAGCAGTGTACATTTCATCTGTTGAACGCTACAGGCAGGTAGATGGTCATCACTCAGGATTGGTAAAGTTCTGCTGAAAACAACCTTCACATAATTGTTTTAAATGTCACTGATGTTTCTGAAGCATTTGGGTTTGCCATGAAGATTTCAGTTCTTCTTTCACAGTGTAATGAAACAACACTGATTAGTGTAGCTGCTCTTTGTGTAAACCACAGCAGAGAGTGATAGGGTTGTATAAATAATGTGACAATTAGACGTCACAGCCAGTACCCCTTCAATGTGAAAGCTAAGAATACAATCTGTTTAGAATAATCAAAACTGATTATTGAATCAGATGTTTTACATTTAAATAGACATAATCAAAATAAAGAACATACAAACTCTGAATGCCTTTTTGAACTCTTCAACAGCCTCTTAATACTGTGTTAGTGAAGAGATGAGCAAAGAGGGATCTGAAAACTAGTCCAAAACAGCAATCTTTAGACCAAATTAAGCGTGAATATTGAATGTATTACCCATCCCGGTTTTGATCTTTCAGAGATTCAGAGCCATGCGGCTGCTGCAGGGAGATTATGCTGTTGCTTTGCTCACACAGGGTAAATGACTGACAGTGTTCTGCCGTTAAAGACAGGTTGTCAGATTTCAGCTGTTCTCTTATTCTGCTTGACATTCAGCACACTTGCCTCTTTCATTTAGTGCCTCTAGAATTGAGTTTCCACTGCATGTCAGATGTTGACACAGTGCTGCATGTGTGTTTGGGGTATATGTAAATTGGTGTTCATTTAGAGGTTTTAGCCTCAAACTTCATGTAGTATTCATCAGCAATTTTGAGGGGTAAAATTGAGTGTCAATGGGACACCTGTCAGATATGTGTAAGTGTAGAACTTATTTTATTAATTTATTCATTTTTTGAAACAGAAAATGAAACCGAGCGCGTCAAAATCAATCAAGCAATCTGTAATCCAAATGTTTAAATGATTTATGTTTGCCTGCTTACATAAACTGTTGCATGTAATGTCTTTGTTTTGGGAAGTTAAATCAATAGCACATTACAGTATATCGTGTTTGTTGTTTCTCTGGAACTGAGTGAGTTTGATTATGACATCATCAGGCCAGATCTACCGGTCCAGTGACTGTGTGGTGTATTTCTTTGTATTTACACACAGTATGTCTGTCATCAGAAAGCTATTCATAGTGTCTTCAGCACCTGTCAGAGCTGCAGCACACCTGTACTGGAAAACATTCTGCAAAGCTGCAATTTGTAACTGTTTATTGATTAAAAACTTCTGTTATACAGCAGGTACATTAAAGATTCTTTGGGGTCTAATTTTGCAGGCAATCACAGTTTGGAACGGATGTAAAGTAACCTGCAGTTTTATGTTTCAAACAGAGATGGCGATAGAGAGAAACAATTGCAGCAAATATAAAATGTCACTACTGAGATTTTCAGTGTTTTTGACAGTATTTAGTTCATATGTCCATATTAGCGGCCTCGTGTAGAGATGTAGAGTGAAACTCTTGTAATGGATCAGTGATTGAACAGTGTGTGATGATCTCTCTCTCTCTCTCTCTCTCTCTCAGTACGTTCCTGTATCTGAAGTTTCTGGTGGTCTGGGCGCTGGTGCTGCTGGCAGACTTTGTTCTGGAGTTTCGCTTCGAGTATCTCTGGCCCTTCTGGCTCTTCATTCGCAGTGTTTATGATTCCTTCAGATATCAGGGCCTGGTGAGTGTGTGCAGGGAATGTACACTTTCCCATCATGTTCTTGTGCTTGTGCATTACTATTACCACTGTTATGAGATTACAAGTGTTTGAGCTTCTCTCTGACATACTGCTGAAGTGAATGGTGTGAGTAATTTGTGATACTGTTATGGTGCATTTTTCACCAGTCCGTCTCCAGTCACTTTAATTGTATGTAAAAGAGCAGCTTTAAGATCTGCTGTTGTGTTTAATGGACACACTTTTATTCTACAGTGACCTATATCTTCAGTTAATTCTTATAGCTGCTGCGTATAGTGAGAGATCACACACATACAAATCAATTTTGTGAGTCACTCGTTGCATAAAGCCACAGTTCATATAGACAGTTAAAGCACAGGACAATTCACGCATTAAACGCACAATTAAAACAGTCTGAATGCATGTTTAAAAGACATCTGATGTTAAAGACTGACACTGTGTGTGTGTGTGTGTGTATGTGTTTCAGGCGTTTTCAGTGTTCTTTGTGTGTGTGGCGTTCACATCAGATATTATATGTCTGCTCTTCATCCCGGTGCAGTGGCTGTTCTTCG
>JAZGTI010010625.1:0-17494 GCA_036877585.1 Botia kubotai | reverse complement strand
TATGTGGCTGCCAGTCTTTTGAAGGCTTGGTGAGGTATTTGGAATCCGTCACCACCCACTTTAACCTGGGCCAGCCTATCAGAAAGTAGATTCATCACATATTAAAATCACACGCGTTAGAAACCTGACGGATCAGTGATATGTGTGTGAAAAGAATCTGACCTTTGAACTGTAATATTTCTCCAGTTGGGGTCTTGGGTAAACCCTTCAAACAGATCTCACTGGTCAGAGCGAGACCCACGCCACAGCTACCTAACAAAAACCCAACCTGACTGCTCCCAGCATCCTGTAATCACACACACACACATACACACACACACACAAAGCAATGAGACTCGTTATCTCTCTGTTTAGATGTGTGAGGGATGTAGAGGTCATCATTGGTGGTACAGTAAATATTTGTGACCTTCCGTGACAGTGGGACTTCAATGGGCACTGGAATTACTTCAGCCAACAAACAGCCGTAAAAAGCAACCCAGAACATTCCAGGGTCACTGTTAGGATACACCAGTGCGACCTGGGGGAATATCAAGACAACCCGGCTAACAGTTTTAGTTTGTAAGATCACTCAAGAACTTTCCAATGTTAAAAATGTTCCTTTTAAAATTCTAAAAATGTTCAAAATGTCAAATTTAGACGTTTTATTAACGTTATTGCTCGGCTATTAAAACATTATTCAAACTTTTTAAATCTGCTATGCTTTTAAAATGTTCCACTAACAACTTAAAAATAACGTTTTGGATATATGATGTATAAGGTTAAAAAGTTCTACTGTAACTACAAGAACGTTTTATGATAACTTGAGGAGAACTTTTAGAGAATGTTAGTCAACGTTCCGAGAACATTCCCTGTTAGCTGGGCACTCACTATATATTGCTTCATCACAGTGGGAAGTTTATGTTATGTTAGCACTGTTAAGCTGAAAATAGTAAGAACTGAACTGTTTTTTCTTACAGGTTTTCTATAAAGAGAATCTTTTACAGTATGTCAGCCATTTCCAGGCTGGTCTCCCAAATGCATGTGGTTTTCTTACCCGATCTCCTGGTTTGAGGATCTGCTCGTTTTTGGTTCCCAGTTTGTTGAGGAGAGTGTAAGCCAGCTTCACACTACGACTCCACAGTTTCCCTGTCAACAACGCACCAATCAGTGAGCTATAAAACCCATCTACAATTTCATCATCCAATCACAGCTCTGCATCACATACTGTAGGTGAACTTGACCAGTCTTACCATAGGTGAGTGTGTAAAGCGCTTTTCCAGTGATATCTAGAGCGGTGAGGGCGGGACTTTTACCCTGTGTGGCGCCCCATCGAGCTAACGCCGCCTGAAGGGCAGGAGGCCAATTACTGACGACACCCAGCGGCTCCCCCTTCACCGGGATTATCTGACGACCTTCTGGTTTAGGGGTGTTAGGATCAGCCCGAGGAACTGAGGAGAGATAGTGAGGGCCGAACACGTGATTTAAAGGGACAGTTCACCTTTTCTCACCCTCAGTCCCACATGCTGACAACATTAATTTATAAAAATCAGTTTATAGTTATATTGTTCATCTCTAATTGATGAATTGGTGATTTCCTCATTTGTACCTTCAACGATCTCCTCTTGGTCATCCGTGAAGAACTCACTGAGTGGCGGTCGTTTGGGCCGTTTCAGAGTGTTGAGCAGCTGCTGGATCTTCATGGAGACGCGACTGGACACTGGAACACCTGCACCAGGATCAGGGTCAGCAGGGTGGGTAGAGACAGACGAACACACACACACACACACACACACACACAAAAGCACACTCTCACCTGACCTGAGTATCACAGTGGCTCCGAAAAGTATTCGGACACCTTTGACACCTTGTTAGCCGGTTATTCTGATAACATTTTCTCCCCTCAGGTTGACAGAAGTGTCTCACCAGAGTAACCACAAAAAATTATGTTAACAACTTCATTTTGCAGGCACGTTTTTAATAGAAATGCCCGTTGGTTTGATATTCAGTGAGGGTAAATGCAATGACATCTATACACACATTCAGCCTATGTGTCCAAATACCTTTTGAGGCCACTGTGTATATATAAACAAACATATATATGTGTCTATATATCTTTATAATGTGATTCTCACAGCGACACGCACATATATAATGTTTTATAGATCAAACAAACCGAACATTATTATCTTGCAAACTAAAATATCCTCTATATTGTCTTGTAAACTAAATACTGACAGAGCTGCAAAACGGTCTTGAAAGATCCTCGATGTTATGTTATTAAGGCCCAGGAGTGAGTACAAACCACACGCGAGAAGCTATAGTGTGTAAGTGATTATTTTCACCCATCTCTCTATGTAACACACACAGCGTACAAACACAGACACAGGTTTAATGTGGAGCTATGGGACCGATTACCTCTGCCTGCTCCTCTCACTGACAGAGAAAAGCAACAACACACATGT
Organism: Botia kubotai; assembly: GCA_036877585.1. Taxonomy (NCBI): domain Eukaryota; kingdom Metazoa; phylum Chordata; class Actinopteri; order Cypriniformes; family Botiidae; genus Botia; species Botia kubotai. The sequence goes on along the minus strand of JAZGTI010010625.1, from coordinate 15,053 downwards.
GGATAAAAGGCAGAAAGGAAAAGAGAAACAGATGCAGTTAATGAAGCGATCGAGAGCAGCGATCAAGAGCAGCGTTCAGAAAGACTCGCGCAGGGTTCAGACGACACGACAGCCTGATTTTGGCACAATCCAAACCGGTTGTTTTATATCGTGCAGTGTCATAGATAACGAGATCTGTTGACCAATAGGAACGCAGACGTTTTTTTTCTTTTTTGGGGGCTTTTCTGACGACGAAGTCAGCTGCTGGTTCCGCCTTCTCGATGACATCACACACATCGTTAAAGATGGCAAGCGATGATTGGTCGGTAAGCAAGTGTAGTCTCACTACACTTGCTTAGTTTAGGAATCAAAATCACATGATCTGACATGAGAACTGTGTAGTCTGAACCCATTACTCAGATGCAAGCACAAAATCAGAAGGAAAAGAAAGTCATGGAGAGGCACTCAAAAGTTTTGACATACATTTTAAGATGTATGTCTGTCTAATTAATGTACCACATAAACATTTTCTCTCTTTTTATCTCTCACTATTGTTAATGCTCTGTTTGTACTCGTTGTATAACACACACACACACACACACACACTCAGTACCGTCTGCTGTCTCCATCATGCTGGAGCGGTTCTGTCCTCGATTCATTCCTCGCACCGTGGCGTTGGCAGGCAGATCCACACGAGAGCTTCTGGCCTGAGCTTGAGACGGTACATCAGGGGGCCCGACTCCTCCCACTGGATCTGATCCCAAATTTTTTCCAAACAAATAAATTGTTTACAGTTACTGTTAACATCTCTCAGGGTAAGTCACATACAGGAAGTGCTCACTCTGTAGTGTGCACACACTGTATAAATACAGACTGGGATCGAGTGTGTATTAAAGCTTAATGGATGATCAGTCCTGAATCGCATCATAAATTTAACCACAATCCCGCCTTTATTCCTTGTCATCAGCTCCAACGTATGGACCAATCATGCGCTGGCTTTAAATACACATGACTGGCAAGAAAGTGAGGGCGGGGCTAAAAAGGCGGAGCCTGCAAAGGGGGCAGGGGACATTCATAACACACCGCAATTCTTCCACACACAGGGCGAGGTGAAAATTGACCAACACGTGATTTTACCTTTTCCTGTTCTTCGCACTGACAGTCAGAAGATATAATTGAACAACAACAAAAAAGGGAATATGGCAGAATAAATAACTGAAGATAAACTGTTTAAAACAATCAGGAAATTAAAAAAGGGACGCAAAACATATTGGGTAAAAATGAATCTTAAAATGATGATTTGGGATCATGTGAGGCGCACTAACCGATGCGTGTTGCGGCGAAGGCCTCAGCCAGGGCGGAGGGCTGCGAGTGAGAGTGAGGAGGCTGGATGGGGGCGGGTGGGGGCGGAGCCTGCTGAGACTGAGGGGCCTGGGCGGGGCGAGATTCTCCATGAGAGAGAGTGGAGGAGGAAGAGGAGGAGGTAGAAGAGCCGTGCAGAGAACTGTTAATCCAGGTGTCTGGAGACTGCTGTGGCTCTACACTCTCACTAGAGACTGCCTCATCATCAGAGGAAGAGGAGGAGTCTGAGAGAGAGAGAGAGACAGACAGAGACAGAGAGATGTTCAAAACAAATAAATATTTGTATTTTTTTAAACACAAACCTCCCTTTATTTCGCTAGATTTATGCTTTAAGCTTGTTTCCTTTTTTGATGTAAAAATCCTTCAGAAACATTAAACTGTGAACATATTTAAAAAAAGAAATAAAATGTACAAAAAATATATAATGCAGTATAACATCTTTAGCTGAGTGTGAGCTGATCACCACAGCTACATCCTGACTGTGTGCAGACGCGAGTTTGTAGGAACTGTGAAAAACTAACTGATATACTTGATTACGTAGTTGTAGTTACGTAGTTACGTAGCTGCAGTTCTAATAACTGTCTCTAGTTGTCCGCTAGTAGTGTAGCAGTTTATATGTTGTGCATATACACATGTGTGTAATCTTACCCGGCGGGGTGCAGTTGTCGTTTGGTGACTGTAAAGTGGAGCGGCGTTTGGTTGGCATGGGCAGCGCCATCTTCTCCTCTTTATGCTTTGCCAGCGCTGCTTGAACTGCCTCGGTGTGAATATCTAAAGAAAAACTGAATCATAGGAACTCTCTCGACACATTTAAAACAACGATGTAAGTTGTGTTCAACAGCTAAAGACACCCATCTGCGTGTCTATGGCTATGAACTTAAAAACGCAAGGAGCCTTTTCTCATTAAAACTGTATGAGGCTGTTAGCATGCTAATTTAGACACTAGCACTATAAGTAATGAAACATAGAACAAAGAGAATGTCAAATTGAATTACTATAGTTTAATACATTTTACAAACCTACAGCTAGTCACCCTTACTAATCAATGGTTGGCTGGCAAACTAGTCATTCATTATGACCCATTTTTAGTGTAGGGCAGCGAGTAAAGGGTGGGCGGCACTGAAGCGAGGGGACGCGGTTGTTCCGTGACAAAGTGTAGGAGGATTTAAAGAAGAATTCAGTTCTTCTGTTTCTGTAAACCTGATGGAGGTGTAAGCAGATGCTTCAGATGGGTTTTATCTAACCTGACAGAAAGGCAACAGTGAACATCATGAAGTTAAACGCTTTGCTCAAGGGCACGACAATGATGGGAAATCTCATTAACTTTCCGGTTCGTGGGCTGCCGAGAATGGATTCAAATCAGCTTTGTGTCATCGGCACACAATCGGCACACTGAGGATAGACCATTTTTGGTAATGCTTTCATAACGAGCACGAACATTAAATAAATGTAGTACAATGTTCAGTTGTTGAAATCAATATATATAAATGTCTATTTGGCCATTCTGACATCATAAGCATTGGTTAATACACACCCCTAACCTGTTAACCTGGTTATTGGTTGGTCAAACTAAAATTTCCCAAAATAGCCTGCACCCCACATGAATGCTGTTGTTTTAGCCAACGCGGCTGTATCAAAGCTACTGTAATACGACGACGTTTTTCAGGAAAAGCAACCTAAAACTTAAATGAACATTTAACGACTTACAGTGTAAGCTGTTCATGTTCTATCAGCACTATCTTTGCAGTAACATGACCGTTGCTTTGCTCTACGCCACACACTGCCAATGCAGCTACAGAAACACAGATGGTTTCCATGTCTTATCATTCAGACATAAGCTATATACGTATTTTAGCATCCGAAAAATGACACACTTTTGTCTTAAAGTGTTTTATAGACCTCGACATTACAGTCCATCTGCTGTCTGCCAGATATTCACACTGGTTATTGAAAAACCTGTATTGATTCATCACTACAATAATACAGAACTGCTCTCTAACGACAGCAGGACCGTGGAATATTTAATCACATCTGTGGAAAGCGGTTAAAACAAACGGTCTGTTATCAGATAAGCAACCTGTCGTCTTTTTACAGCCTCAAAGAACCAATAATGATGAGTCACCCCAGTGACTCATGTCAGTCAGGCAGCCATTTTGTCTAGGTACGAGTACAAAGCAGATGACTAACTGGTTTCTACGAGGATGTGGTCAGAGAGGGCAGATGTTTTCATACGCAGAAAAATTGACGTCTGCAGGAACTGTAAACTTCGTATAAACGTATAAATCTCAAGAAAAACGGCGGTTTATACACGACTCACTTAATGGTACTTCAAAGAGCCCGGAGAGCTTCCGTTACAAAGTTTTAAACATGAGGTTTCATTTATTTAATGTTAAAACACCTATTCGTAGCCTAGTAAGACAACTGTAATAAAGCTAGGACGTATGTATACATAAAGAATTGTATGGCGTCTAGCTCGACCAATAATGTGTGACTGGGGCGGGGCTACCTGTTTGTCTGACCAATGGCAAATTGGGATAGGGCAGAATGGACTGCAGGCATGACATGGCATTTAATGCTGTTAGTGGCACAAAAGTGACTCGCATCACCTTCAAACATTGACTTACACAACAGTGGTCAATAAAAATGAGATAGAATAGTAACTTTTAAACATGACGACAAGCAGATCTGACCTGATCTGTAGCGTTCATCTCTAGTTCCTCCGCTCCGGTGCGGTCGCCGCGTGCGCCGGTGGCGAGAGGAAGAGGAGGAAGAGGAGTTCGAAGGGCCAGGTTCAGGTGCAGGGGCGGAGCTTGGACCAGGGGGCTGTTCATCATAGGCAGGAGGCGGGGCCAAATCTGCAGGAACAGCATATTACACTGCAACTCTATAAACGACCAGTAGAGGGCAGTACAGAGGGATTCTGGATGGAAACCATCAACCTCAGAAGAACAGCCTGAGATGTAGTTTCATAACCACATTATTGTATCAATCAGTGAATAACTGAGGAAAAACATGAAGAGAGAGCTAATATGGAGGAAAGGGAGACGGAGGGACGTGTATGAATAAGCAGGAATATTTCGGACTGTCTTACTTTGTGTTTGTATCAGGTGGGGTGCTAGAAGTTTGGCCCTCTTCTTCTCATATCCTTTTTGCGTGATGTCACCTTAAAAAAAATACCATTTAAAAACTTTTTTATTATTATAAGCCACTCATAAACACTCATGCATGTTTAACACACCTCATTTTCAGATACATTTTTGGTCAAATTACTTTTAACTCTGACAAATAAACTCCTCTCAGGACCTTGTATCACCCTGAAGGGGTTCATATTTCTTATAATTACTGTACATTTTACACATTACATGCCTACCAAATATATAAATAATTGCACATGAAATTAAGTGCACATGAGTCGGAAATCTGATACAATCGGGGGCGATGGTCAGTTACACAGTTTGGCGAAGTCGACAGGTGTCCATCAGGTTGAATCAGTTGGAAAGAAATCACATTTAAATTACAAGCTGCAGTACAGCTGCTTTCATTTTGGTTTTGGTCCAAATACTTTGGACCTTCTGTATTTCGATTCTACACACTTTTATTATTATTTCTCTTTGGTAAGTAGAGCCTTCGTAACATTAGTGTCACGCACAAAAACAAACACCAAAACGCTTGTGCACTTGTGAGTGTGGAAGACAGCAGAATGTGTAATCTTGTGGGATTATGTGGGATTGAGGGAGATTCGGTGATGATACATGTGCAGGGTAATGAAGCACAAAGCTCATTCCAACACTCCTGCGAAGGGTAAAGATTTTACGACGGATACCACAAATATATTTATTCAAATCCCACTGAAATCAAATCAGCCTTTACGCCTTAACTACACGCTTGCAGCTAAACACGCTGTTGATGATAAACAGCAGATTCGGGCGAATAAACAAACGTTCTGTCGTTCCCTGCAGTTTAAAAAAGGAGAAACACTGAAAGAAGGGAAGAGTCAACTGCCATAAGTAATGCATGAGGACGGAGCCCAGCTGCATCGTGGGATATTTTTAGCTAGCGGCCTGTTCTATGACATGCAACTATATAGGGGTGTGTGTGGATGTGTTGAAGTGTATTTTCTACAGTTGTGCGCTACAGTAAGTGAACTTTTAAGATACCGGATGTAAATGCATTGCAGACTAGAAGGTTTGGTTAGCGGTTCATTCCACGATGAGGAACATGACGCAGCCTGAAGTATGAAACCAGCTAAAGTTCTGACGTGATTGGTAACTAGCTGATTAAAATAGTGAGAAGGGTGATCAGCTGGTTACAGCAATTTAATATTTTGCGTTCAACGATAAGAGTAAATAATGATCTAAATTCTCAATGTTGAAAACTGTTGTCTGTCAACAACCTCTGTATCATTAATGCTTCACAACAGAGACTAAATCATCTCGTTCCTCTCGTCTCTTTCTGTGCAACAGCTGCTCTGACTGTGGGAAAACTGGACTTGAAGCAAGAATGTGTGTGTAAGCTAGCGAGTATGTGTGTGTGTGTGTGTGTGTGTGTGTGTGTGAGATATACAGAGAAAGACAGATAAGAGCCAAAGAAAGAAATATCTTGCTGTTTTCTAAATTGACTGTTTCTTTTACAAAGCATAATTCTTTTAAAAATTCAAAGCAAAGTCCAGATACTGACACCCCCTCACTTACTGCATCACTGGCCACGAAACACCATGACACAACAGAGCTTAAACACAACAACTTTTACTGAAGACGCAATACAGTCATCTCTTCATTGAGTCTGCGTACACAAACGCACAAGAGTGTCGTTTACCCCCCACCAGCTGGTGAGTCACCATTAAGCAACCGTCAACACGTCTCCTCGCTAACAAGGAACATTCTCAGAACGTTAGCTAATGTTCTCTCACAGGTCTCTCACAGTGATCAAAAACGTTCTTGAAGTAGAATTTGTTATATATAATGTTATATAACATATCAAAAATGTTATTATGTTTTTAGTGGACATTCTGGAAGTTATAGAATGATAAATAACTTTATTATAACCGAGCAATATTGTCTAAAAAACTGGCTGTTTTCAACGTTCATAGAACCTTCAGAATAACATTTTTTAAGTTTTTGTTACTTAATGGAAACGTTAGGGAAATGTTCCTACAACCAAAACTGTTAGCTGGGATCACACTGTACTAAAGCTGAACCCCCTCCTTCACTGTACTTCTCTGTACACACACCAACTTCTGTCTCACATGTGCGCGCGCTTCCTTTTCTCCCTCTGGATGATGTCATGTTCTCCAGCGTTATGACAACATTATGACACGGTTTCCTGTTCTGCTGCAGGATATAAACAGGCCCGTGTGAGGGAAGAAATAACAGACAGAAAGTGGCAGAGAAAACGACACATCAGGGAGTTTGAGTCATTCTCATCTGTTCATCTCTCTTTCTAGATTAGACAACCAGTTCTGGAATATGCACCGCTCATGGAAACAGTTACCGGGGTGTGTGCGTGCAGGTGACAACAAGACTCAAATGAACACTTTACACACTGGAAACACAGCTAGTCGTGCAGCCCTTTGAATACAGTAGAATAAACTGTCTTCTGTGTTTAACAGTGTTTTTTTTTTTGTTAACTAATAAGTATTTTATTTATTCTACCATCCCTGTTTAATATGAACTCGTAACTAACCTATTTGTGGCCAACCACCTATGAAACACCTTAGCAACCACATGACAACACACTAGCCACCTCTCTCCACAATGGAATGAACTTAAAACCACTTTAAACACCTTATCGGCTGCATAGCAACACCTTGACAACCATCCACAACAATCGAGCAGCGTGATAGTGAGTTTTGCATACGGAAATAACAATCATATTTTCTTTAGAAATAGGGAAATATGTCGCTAATTCTGCAGTTCTGTTTGGTGCCGCTTGTGGCGCAGAGATCAAACCTGTCCATGTTAAGTGCTCTGTTAATAAAGGTTGTGTGTTAGTTTTACTGTGTCATGTTTCTGGTCTTCTTGCTGTTTTGGAGGCATATGGGCTTCTTATTGCTTTTAGCCATTTCCATTATGAATGAGATCAGCCTAAGGGAAAGTCTTCTGTTACCATAGCAACAATGACCCTAAATACAACCCATTGAAATACATACCCACACACACGACAACATAAAAGCCCACTTGTTAGCAAGAACTATCTAAGCTCTGAAACAAGCACAGCACAGCTACCACAGCTGAGAGAACACACAGCACAAATCAATTATAAACATCACCCTCACCTGCACTCCAGTTAACTGTTACCTGAGTGGGAGGAGTCATGAGAGAGAGAGAGACGTTCAGAAGTTTAAAGGTGACAGCATTTTGGAAACGCTTTGCTCAGTGAGTTTGTGTGTGTCGACTGGAGGTAGAGTGTGTGATCATACGTCCATCACACACTGGTGAATAATTCATTTACTGTGGAACCCACAACACAAGCATTCCTCACAGCCAATGATATGAACTCCTCATAGGTCTCTCTTTATTCTTCCATTATTTAGTCTTTCGCTCCTTCTTCCAGTCTGGACGTCTCTGAACAAGTGTTGGAACGTTGTATTTTAGCACTTCTCATGTTTCTGCCCCCTTGGGATAAATTGTTTTGTTGTATTTCTCATATTGTCATTAACCCTCTTTGGATAAAAGCATCTGCTAATGATGGAGATTGTTTTCTGTCATTTACTCTTCCTCATGGCGTTCCAAGCCCGTGTGACTTTTATTCTTCTGTGGAACACAAAAGACGATATTTTGAAATGTCTCAGTGGTTTTGTGACCATACACTGTTGTTTAGTTACCAACATACTTCAAAACATCTTTATGCTCCTCAAAGGAAAATAAGTCAAACATGTTTGGAATGATTTAAGAGTGAGTAAATGATGGAAGAATATTCATTTTGAGGTGAATTATCCCTCTTCTGTAAATTTAGTAGTTCAGGGAACTCACTGAGCAGTTTTATATAACGGGCAGTTTTTATTTAACTATCTATAATGGTCTAAAAAAATAGTGCAAAACAGAGATAAAAGTTTGCTGTGAATCATGGGTAAAACATTGCATCGCTTCCTGACGCTCTATGACCTAGATTAGAGTAATCTCTCTCTCTCTCTCTCTAGAGAGACTCTATATATCGTTCTCTCCTTTCTTTACAACTCAAAAGACCAGCTTGTCCTGGGAGCTCCTGAGGTTACCTGGACACACACATATACACACAGGGCCACACAAACGATACACTAGATCCAAGCCTCTTTAGTTTAAGCGTATACCGCCAATCTATGGAAGAGGATTTCTACACGCACATCTGAGTGTGTGCTAGGAACTCCTGCAGAGATCACAACTGCTTAGCATTGATGTCTTCAATGGTGTCCATTGTGTGTGAGTCGGTCAGAACCTCCCATCTCCACCCCTGATCGCTGCCACACGCATACAGACAAACTCTTACTCATAACACACATACAAATAACACACGTGTGCTGATAGTGCAGTATCCTCCTAACATGAGATGACCTCGAACAGATAAAGGGATGATGGGAAAAATTGTGGTATATACCTTCTGTCTATCATCACAACAGTTAAGCTACATGCAGTACGTAGCTTAACTGTCGTGGTCAAAAATGAACAAAAATCAGTTCATGGGCAAGTACATAACAGATCAGTGTTTAAAACGGCCTCTTTACCTTACGCCGATTCTAATGACTTACACTTTGAGCTGTTGGGTCTTATTTTGCGGAAAATGTCTCTCTTCGAGCAGAGATGGCGGTAGAGAGGCAAAAGTTATGTACTGCAGCTTTAAGTTTTGCTAGCATAAGCCAAGAAAACAACTGCAGGGAATGAAATGGCTCCATACTCTTAATGTATGCTAACAGTTGTCTCATTTGCATATGTTTCTTTATTCCTCCATTTTCATCTTTGATCAGCTAACAATTTTACGTTGTAACAACTTTTTCCTAACGTTTCCATTGAGTAACAAAAACGTAAAAACATGGAATTTTTAATGTACTAGGAATATTCAAACCGCTCTGTTTTTTGGACACACTGTTAACGTTATTGTTTGGTTACAAGACATTTTGAGAACGTTCCTTGTGAGCTGGGCCACATCTGAACCACTGATTGCTCCAAGGCTGAAAGGGAGAAGACTTCAGTGTGACATTGTCCTTGTTTACCTTCACCTATACCAGTCATCAGAAGAAAGGAAACAGGATATGAGTGTCATCTAAACAATGACACAAGCCCTGTACGTCACAAAGCTTTTCTGCAGCATTTCAAGGGCTCTGTACTTACTGAATGTGTTTTGGCTGTATACTAAGGGCTGCAGTAGGCATCATCTGTCTTAGAGCCAAAATGTGAGGACCGTAGGTGGGGATTGTGAAACGTGCCAGTACCGCATTGTGGGCTCTGACAAACTGTCCTAGCTGATACATAAACACATACATAATACTTACAACTTACGGTGAGCCAAACCCTTGGTTAGAGTGAAGAAGTATTCAAAAGACAGAAATAAGAAACCTCCCAGCTATTGGATAACTGATGTTCTTGGAGTAACATTAGTAGAACATTTTTCTAATGTTATATATATCAAACGTTATTCTTAAGTAGTTAGTGGAATGTTTTAAAGTGATGCAGAATTAAAAAATGTTTGAATAACATTCTTATGAAAAGCAATAACATTAATACAACGTCTAAAACAATGAATGTTTTGAACCAAAAACCTTCCAAATAACATTTTTAATGTTTTTGTGACTTCATGAAAACATTAGGGAAACATTCTCACAACCTGAAATTGTTAGCTGGGATAGAGAGAAAGAAATACAGATCATTTATGTATTTGATACACACGATTGCCTTAAAATCCAATAAATCAAAGACTCAACATCAAACAATAGCAACTGAAGCCGAACGCAAACCAGCCCAGCATGTGAAAACTGCCTCCAGCTGCTCTCTGATTAGTTGTGTGGGAGACCCTACTGAGACCAGCCTGCACTGTTCTCAGATCAGCCGTTAAACCAAGCGATTCTCTGGTGCAGAGATAAATAAAGATCTCACTTTACAATTGGGTAAATTCTGCTTAAGGTTTTGTTTCGCTGTCTTAATCTTTCATACACCACGACTGAAAGGCTTATGCAACACATTCAAATAACTAAACATAAGGGCACACACACGTTTACGTATCTAAATGGGGACATTCCATAGACTTCTATTGTTTTTATACATAGCTAATTATAAACACTATAACAAACTGTTTAAACTATTTACAATACAAAGAACTTTATTTACGATATTTTACAGCGATTCCCGAAAGGTGATTTTGCTCACATTTGTCAGGTTTTGCCAACTTTTGGGTACGAATTTGTTCCCAGTAAACACACACACACACACCAACAAACACAACCACTTCGATTGGTCACATGTTCATAATGACACACTAAATGTTGATTGTTTATAGATTGTTAATGGAGGAAAACAAGAGCTTCAGTGTATTTAAAGCGCTGTCATCCAGCAGAACTGCTCGGTGCATGAGCTTATTAATAAACATTAAACAAATATAAGCTACACAGAAATACTGTTTATAATATCAATATACAACACATGTATAGCTATTGTTTACCACCAACACAGAAATTACAAAATCGACTGTATAATTGTAAGCCTTGTATTTTGATTGTTGGCCTGCTAGTGTGTGAAGCCTGTAAGCATTTTGAGGACACATGCAGAATAAAACCGTAAATAATCGCCTAAATAACAGCACGTCCCGGTCGCTTCAGACTGACAGTTTTGCTTTGCACGACGTGAGAGCAAACAGGGAAACAAATAAGACCGCTGTCAGGGCAATGACAACCAAAGCTGGACAGACGTTTGAAAGGTGGATCAACGCGTTTGAGATGCAGATAAGACGCTCGGTGTGTTTCTGCGAGCGGCGGCGACATTGAAGCATCACGGTCATCACGGAACCCGATGCGTGTGGATGCTCTCATTTGACCGAGCCTTTAAAATCAACCCGTATTCATTCAGACACGCATTCACACCGTCCTCCATCGGCGAGGGTTACTGTCATGTTTTGTAAAGACTTACCCTCCGACAGCTCCAGGTCCAGCTCTGCCAGCTGCTCCCGGACCTCTTGGGGGAGAGCGGACACATCCACACCGCGCTCCGCCATTACGGCCCGACACCGGGGGAAAGAACGGTGCGAAACGGTTTACCGACAGCAACAAACCCCGTCTCCTCCTCACAGGCAAACGCAAATGTCGCTTGACATCACACCGAGCTCCATCACCTCCGCCATGCCGAGAGAGAAATCCCGACCGACGGGATGAGTCACATGACCGCGGCTCGGGATGAGGAGTCTGAGCCGATCGGAAACCCTGGCGATGTTGCTCCCTCTGGCGTGGTGTGGGAAAATCTTACTGGAATATCCCAAAAACTGCCACACACGTAACGTTATTAACACAAGTTCCTGAATCATTTACGTGTATTCATGTACGTGTATTGCTGGATCGTTTACGTGTATCCGTGGACCACTTATGTGTTTCAAAAAACGTTTTTTAATCAAGATAATGGATCATAAAGTGTATTATAATAGTGTATTATTTATAATAGCGTACTTTTTATATAATTATAATGTTTTATTATGGTGCTGGTCCTTGACTATGATTGGTTGAGCCTTGTTCGACGCTATTGTTAATTACTCTATAAACATACACCTGTGACCACACTACATCAGTATTCCTCCGCCACCAGGTCTTTGTGTTGCCGTTTTTAAAGAACTGCATTGCGTGGCGGAAGAACATTTTTATCAATATTATTATATTTTTGTTGCTGTATGTTTATGAAACCTAGTGTTTCTTTCTGTGGCTGTGTGTTAAGTTCATTGTATACTTTAAAGTACTGTGAAGTATTTTGTGGGTAATCACACACACACACACAGTCTGTGTACTACTTTTCCACTTCTATACCTTTAAAATCAGATAATGAGATCCATGTGAAGAGTCTGGAGTTCCATCAATATTTAATTATAACGTATCTTTAGGACCATTCAGTTAGACATACATTAAGCAAATTTATGTATGCTGACAGTCACTGTTTATTTACAGCTCTAGTTTAAGGGCTTGACTGACACAGAACACAATTTGGGATCAGTGAGTTAAACACATCTACATCCAAATATGATAAATCCAGAGGCAGGGCAGGTCAAAAACTGATATGACTGGCTGAATAATTAGACAGATAGTCTACACACCATCCAAACACATTATGAGAGGAATAAAAATGCCAAGACCAAGTTCTGTCCAAAACGTGGTTGAAAACAATGAGTCCGATGAAGTTAGTATGAAATTAAATAAAATATGAGTAATCAACTGGGGGGTTTTTATCTACGAAACAAGACAACCGTTTAATGGTGTACAATTCAATACATTTTGTCTCAGCTGTGTGCACAAGATGAAATTCACTCGGGGTTACTACGTGCGAGTCTTTCCGACCCCCCCAAAAAGAAATATTTGGGGGGGGTCACATTCAACGCTTCACATTCATAGCTGGGTTAGTTAACTACTATACATTCACAAAATGTCACCACGAGAGTCATTATCCGTGTTCGTGTGTGTTCCCTGACACGAAACTGTCCACAATTAAACTTTGGGGGTTTAACCTTTAATGTAAATGAGTTTATGTATTTTGTTGAAAGATTACTATAATGAAGCCGAGCATATCATATTCATACTGATCTAAAACATCCACGTGGTTACGCTACCTGATACATCCACACACAGACTGCAAAATGCAGGCGAACCGATAACAATATTTAAATACAAAAATATATCGCTCCATTCTCTCCTTTCTTGAGCTCTTGCGAGTTCACGCTGAGATGTCAGGCGGTTGCGTTTACGCGAGAACAAATCGTCACCAGAACAGCCACAGAATCACAGACCTGAGAGAAATTACTTAAGATACAACAATAAAATTAAGACGGAGAGGAAGAGACAAAGGGAAATTGCGAGAGATTGTGAGAGCGAGTATGTACGAGAGTGAGAAATAAGGTGTTAAAACGTTATGTGCATAGTGTAGTAATCCTTCTAACGCAGCCAGAATCATGCAATGAATCATTGTATTAGAAAAACAACTGAATACGATGCAAAATATTTGCAAACGAGGCAAAATATCAACTGAACGCATTAGTGAGAGAATCTATACAAGTATATCTCAATGCGTATTGAATAGATTGTGTTAAGAGACTTATTTTGCACTGCAGCGCTTCGCCATTTAGCGCAGGGAGTCTCTGATTGGCTGTGGGTGAGTGGGGTGTGGTCAAAGCGTGGCAGCAGTCGCCACTTAGCCCAGGGAGAGTCTTTGATTGGCTGTAGGTGAGCTGGGTGTGGTCAAAGCATGGCAACATCGGTTCCCATTTGTCAGAGGAATTTACAAATTTACTGTGAGTGACAGTTCCGAGGGGAAATGTTTGGGAATTCACTCCTTTAAAAGACTCATTCACAAAGTTCATTAAGTTCCTATTGGCTGAACAACGTGCTCATCATCTGGATGTGGGCTGTGATTGGGAGGAAGCATCTCCAGTTGTGTTACTCCATTGGCCAGAGCCCATTCCTGCTAAAACCGCGACGGCTTCTGCTGCACGCACACTCAGACCGTTAACAGATACCGGAGCCGGTACAGAGACGGGCATCACCAGCGAAGAGGCTGCACTCTCATCCATTCCTGCAGCTAAAGAATGAGAAATGATAAATTAATGAAAAGTTTGCAACAAAGAAGATCTCTGGGGTGTCTGGAAGGATGATGAACGGACGGCTTACCGAGATATGCTTTCTTCTGCATGGCAGTCACAGGACAGTCCTTATGGGCCAACAGCAGCTCCTTTAGATGTGTGACCTCAGACCTCAACAGAGACACTTCATTCTGCCAAACACATATATGCTGTGTCAGATATCTCCATGACTTGATGATCATATATCAGAGGGTTTTGAAGGTAAATTGTGGACGAAATCTTATTTTCTACACCCTCTCCGATCTCATCTTAATAAGCAAAGACAAATATATGTAGGACAGTAAGATCAGTTTAAATGTTAAAACACTGCTCTACTCTTTGTTTCCCGACCTGACCAATAGCGCGAGTTTGGGGTGAGGTTGGTTTACTCGGTGGATGTATGTTTCCCTTCTCTTGCAAAAACAAATAAATATTACACATTTCACCTTTAACCTGTAGTCTTAAAAACAATTTACACTCGTTAACCTGCTATAAGCTGTCCATTAACTCGTTACCTCAGTATAAGAAAACAAAAAACACATTGCCAGCGCACTTTCTGTACAGTACAGTTCACACACTAAGGAACATTTTCGTTGGTAATTGACAGAAGACCGACATCACTGATGATTTCTGTCGGTTTTCACATGTGACTTACAGTAAGTGTGCTGTTATTGGTGGCTAACTCATCAGCGCGTTTCTCTAGAGCGCTGACCCAGACTTTCCGCTTCTGCCGACAGCGGGAGGCGGCGGCTCGGTTCCGCTCAAGAAAACGTCGCCGTCGTTCGTCTGGCTCTATATCTGCCCCTCGACGCCTACGACCACTTTTGGGTGGAGCCGGCGACACCTGCAGGACATGACATCGGCTGTCAGAGCCACTGTGAAATTATCAAGTCATTGTTTAAGGCTAAGCGGTATTTAAATGTATATTGATATCATTTTTT
>JAZGTI010010624.1:5997-17495 GCA_036877585.1 Botia kubotai | reverse complement strand
CCTTTCCATTACAGAACTGCTTTTCTTTCCTTTTTGGCAAAATAAGAGAATGTCACAACCAGATTTTCAGATTTTCTGAACCAAGTCCATCATCAGATCTTAATGTAATTCTGTTCCCTCATTCAGTTTAAGTCTATTAGATCTTTTATTCACAAACGCAAAAGCACCTCTACACTAAGCACTAAAGTTTAATAATCACGAGTTTGTTCAAATCCCTCGGATGCTGGACTCAGCATCACTGTTACACTGATGCTGGACTTATAATATAGAACGATTTATCCCAATACATTTTTACAATCCCAATTTAACAACATAATGTACACTGTGAAGGCAGAATCCTCAAATTGTATGATTCACTCATGCCGACATTAACAAATTTCTCTGTCACACAAATATACCTAAAACACCCATAGGCTGGTGCAGGAGGCATACAGGGGCTCAGCCCATGACTCCCAGTGGCTGTGTGTCAATGTAGATGTGGCAGACCCAGACGCCTTTCCTGGGTTTGGCGTGCTGGATAAATCTATTTCCCTGGCCCAGAGAGGAGCTTCCAGCTGAATCATCTCCTAGACAAACACAACCCGGTCCTCTGGCTTCCTTCGTTCAGCCATCGCTCAAGAGCACTTAATAATATTTAAAGAGACAGGGAAACAGATCTCCAGAAATGAATTCCGAATGAAAAAGGTTATTTTTCTTCTGCTATACAGTAGCAAATGATTACATTTTGTGACTGTTCAGGTGGTCTCTGGTTGTTCCTAATATGAGCGATAAGAATCATGTCAAATGCTGCACTGTTGGTCTCGGAAGGCTGGTTTTAGGAAATGTGCTGAGGAGAGGTGTGTTGAGCAGAGGAGTGTTGAGGAGAGTAGTGGAGAGAGGTTTAAAGAGAGGTGTGCTGGGAGGTGTGCTGAGCAGAGGTTTGAGGGGAGGTGTGATGAGGAGAGGTGTGAGGAGAGGTTTGAAGAGAGGTGTGTTGGAAGGTGTGTTGAGGAGCGATGTGTTGAGGAGAAGCATGTTTAGGAGAGGTGTGATGAGGAGAAGTTTGGGGAGAGGTGTGTTGAGCAGAGATGTGTTGAGGAGAGGCGTGTTGAGGAGAGGCATGTTTAGGAGAGGTGTTATGAGGAGAGGTTTGAGAAGAGGTGTGTTGAGCAGAGATGTGTTGAGGAGAGGCATGTTTAGGAGAGGTGTTATGAGGAGAGGTTTGAGAAGAGGTTTGTTGAGCAGAGATGTGTTGAGGAGAGGCATGTTTAGGAGAGGTGTTATGAGGAGAGGTTAGCGGAGAGGGAGGTGTGTTGGAAGGTGTGTTGAGGAGCGATGTGTTGAGGAGAGGCATGTTTAGGAGAGGTTTGAGGAGTGTTGTTTTGAGGAGAGGCATTTTGAGAAGAGGTGTGTAGGGAGGTGTGTTGAGCAGAGGTGTGTTGAGGAGCGATGTGTTGAGGAGAGGTGTGATAAGGAGAGGTTTGAGGGGAGGTGTGTTGGGGAGAGGTTTGGGGAGAGGTGCGTTGAGGAGAGGTGTGTTGAGGAGAGGTGTGAAGAGAAGCAGTTTGAGGAGAGGTATGTTGGGGAGAGGTTAGAGGAGACGTGTGTTGAGGAGAGGTGTGTTGAGCAGAGATGGAAGGAGAGGTGTGACGAGAGGTTAGAGGAGAGGTGTGTTGAGGAGAGGTGTGACGAGAGGTTAGAGGAGAGGTGTGTTGGGGAGAGGTTTGAGGAGAGGTTCATTGAGGAGACGTGTGTTAAGCAGAGATGTGTTGAGGAGAGGCATGTTTAGGAGAGGTGTGAGGAGAGGTTTGAGGAGAGGTGTGTTTAGGAGAAGTGTGCTGAAGACGTGTGTTGAGGAAAGGCGTGATGAGGAGAGGCGTGTTGAGGAGAGGTGTGTTGAGGAGAAGTGTGCTGAAGACGTGTGTTGAGGAATGGCGTGATGAGGAGAGGCATGTTGAGGAGAGGTTTGAGGAGAGATTTGTTGAGAAGAGGTGTGTTAAGGAGCGGTGAGCTGAGGAGAGCAAAAAACTATCAGTTTACATTTACATGAAAGACCCATAAAAAACACCAGAATATATTTTGACTTTGGCCACAACTCATGGCAACACCCTGGCAACCAAGCACAACAACACCCTAGCGATGTGGCAGCAAGTTATGAACATACATACACTCACAACCAAAAGATAAATACAAACATTTTATGATAGTGTTTAAGCTTTGAATAAACGAATGGATGAATAGACAATTGAACCTACTGTCTTTATTAAAATTTGTATTATTTACAGCAATTATTATAAAAACAAGAAATCGAATATGGTCAGAATCTTACATATTATATACATAATAAAAATATATTAATAAAGAAGCAAAACAACCAACTCACCAAACACAACCAACAACCAACCCTCTATTCCCAGACAACCTGTGTATTACTTTAAACAGTATAAGTTGTCATCTAAAATAACAGAGCAGGATTGAATTCACCTCAGTCCCTCCTCCCGCACGTCTTTTGTATACTGGCCACCATTATCATCCACCCAAAGCTACTATTACATGATCTAGGCACATTGTAGACTGCAAACTGAGCTGGAAGACAAACCTAGTCACTAGGTGTTAGGTGGTTAATGCAGGAGGTCATACATACAATGATCTTGTGGTATGTCCTGAAACTCAGAAAAATGATCTCTTATATAGTGACACACCTGTAAGTAACAGTAGTGGCATGTAATGGCCGCCACAACAAGAATAGCTTGTCCAGTTGACAAGCAGGAAAGTTATAGTTATCATAAACAGGCAGGTTGAATCTATTGTCTTAAGCTAAATGCCAGCTAATGAAGAACCGTCTGCATGGATTCGACCAGCATGTCGGCTCGTCTTCACATGACGTAATGCTTTGTCTTTTTTGAAGTCCTTGGAAATGCATTTTGCTCGAATAGATCACAGACTCGTCTGCACGCACACGTCACATGTTTATTTCATGTGGTGTGAGCGCGCAGAGCTGACGCATTATTGTCTTGACAATTGCCCTCCATAAAGCAGTAAACTGGTACTTCTTTACCGTTTTAATGAAACTAAATCAAAAAATTACAGTCACGGTGACAAACAAGAGCATCTTTTATGGGGACACTTCAAACGCGGCCGTGCCACAGACATCACCCGATGAGCAACTTTATATTGCGCTTCAATCCGTCAAGCGGCCATCTGGTGTAATAGTGAGTTTGTTTTGAAGTGCGCTCTTAAAAACTGTTAAAAAGTGATGTCTAGGAACAAAGCATTGCTGTGGTTTGTTGGTTTTTCTCTGTCAACAAAAATGAACCATCTGTACAGATGAGTGACATGCTTGTGCTATTAACAGGAAGTCCTGAGGAGTCATTACTTCATTTTAAGTGTGTGTGTGTGTGTGTGTGTGAGCGCCACGTTTACATTCATTAAAAATCCCTGCCCCAAGGCCTCCATTTGTCTCATAGAAATGAAAAATCTCGAACGATCTCTTCAATTTCTCAATTATTTCTCATAAGCGGCAATGACAACAGGCAGCAAACAGAGGAGTCAGGTTTACCTCCAGACAAAAAGATCCCAGTAATATCCTAGTAACTAACTTCCGTCCCAACTGGGTCACGCCACAAAAATGGGTCACTGGTCTGTTCTGCATCATGGACAGCAGGAAAAAATTAATGCTGAATACAAACATTAAAATACAACTAACAATTTAATACAAGATACTGTGAGAAAAATAAATAGGCATTTTTCCCATTTTTGTTGTTAAAATCAAAGTGCATTCAACCAAAGTCTTTGGTATTTTGACATGAATTTATTTGTCACTTGGTAATTTGGTTAATATAATACAATATTTGCCCTCTAAACACACACACACACACACACACACACACAACCAGGTTGCACTGATGCAGAACAGTATAGTGTATTTACTGTGTTACCATGACAGTGTTGTCCTGCTAATAATAGTGAGTATTAATTGTAATGTTTACAGTATTCGCTGCTCTGAATGCTTTTAGTTAAATCATTCGTAAGCCAGGGAGGTTATGAGCCACTTTTCACCACAAGGGGGAGTGTTTCTCTCCTTACGGCTCAGATCTCCTACTGAACCTGTGGGGACAAATAACACTCACCTGCACGCAGAAGTGCACGCCATGGTTGTTATTGCTTGACCCATGTTTTTAATGTGCATGTGTTCATCACTATACCTCACATATGACATATGTGCGTCATTTTTACTGTATGCCACAAAAGTCACATCTGAGCTCAATTTGAGATATTATTGAGATGTTAAAAGTGAATGATGTGTGAGATTACTGGGGTATTTTTTCAAGAGAAAAGACCTGAGAACAGGAGATTGTATGCCGTTCTCATTTGCTGTCTGTCTAAGTGAATCAACTTATACAATAAAGAGTTTTTTTCATAAAGAAGAACCAAGTGAAAAGATTTTATTGCATTACCAGATTTATACTAATAAAAGCAACGAATGCAATTTACATTAAAAAAATTGTTAGTTAAATGCAGAAAGAGACATTAGTCCTAATCCTATATTTATGTAAGAAACCCTCTTATGCGGCCCTCCCCCCGTAGACCAATTTATGAAATATCTACCATAAAACGTGTGTGCATGGAATGATCACTTTGTTGGATGATTGTGCAATAGATCTAAAGCCATTTTCATTATGAAAAGAGAGGGTTGGTCCCGCATGCCTCGCATTTGCAGTCTGTGCAACTAAGACACGTGTTCCATGCCTGTAAAAAGCTCTCATCTGTGAGTGTAAAGCCGAAGGGGCGTGGATAAAAGCTTGTGTTACCTGCCCTAGACTTTCACCTGCGGAGAAATGGAAAGAATTTAACAAACCAGCAACAGCCGTCGATGCGTCCCGGAACATAAAACCGTCGGCATTCCACCAGAGAGAGAGAAGTGGGAACTCGAGACTCACGACAGGTTCACCTGAAAACATTCCACTTGCTCCTCCTTCAAAAACAAAGAGTTTGTAAGCCACAATCTTCAAAGACGTTCACTCTTGAACTCGAATACGAGGCGGCAAAGCATCCTTCAGCGTGTATCTGAACCCTGACTATGGCTCTCAGGTTTCCAGCCTCACAGGGAATCAGAAAGACGCGTCGGAGAAACGAAAACAACGTGTTTACCTGCGCAGGTGGAACGGAGTGGCCCATGTGAGCTGCATTCTTCACTGAATGGACATCATGATCAGACCCCTGCGAGTGTGGATCTTTAACGTGCTGCTTTGTTTTGGCATCATTTATTCCAGGCTCGGGTGAGTTCCAGCTGCGGACATGCACTGTTGCAAGCATGCAGCTTCCCAACATTGCTTGTTCTGGAATCTGTTTGAATTTGGAATATTGGCATGAACTTTTGGGAAGTTGACATGTTCTGTGGTAAAACATGATTATCTCTGTGTAAAGATGTTTCAAACTGCACTCAGTTATTTTTCTATAATAACTATGCATGCATCAGCTTTTTCAGCTCCTAATAATTGACAGACTGCGTGGAATCTGCACTACTGAGAAATCATTTCTTAATAATAACCGGTTACATTTCATAAAACAAACACTATTATTGTAAGTACACATCCATTTAAACCTAAAATCTTGATGTTGACAAAAACAACAGTCCATGTAAACACACATAACAGTAAATCTGTGCATACTTAAGCCCCCAAATGTTAACAAATATGATGTTGCCTTTTTAATGCCGTAGCAACATCTTCAGTGTGTGAACTGCAGTCTTTTGTCGCATTATGTCCTGCTGGATGTGCATGCTTTTCTAACTTCCCTATTGATTCCCTATTATACTGATCACATATCACATATAAACAGCTTTTGTTTGTTTAAAACAGGATTTGATTTATGTCAGTAAATTGGGTATTTAGAGCAAATTTCAACACTGTCTGGTCAATCTTCCTTCTTGGTTAACTAGTTTAAAGGATGATCCACGCTGGCTTTTTCTCTCATTCCCTGCATTCACCTCTCTATGCTTTAAGTAATAACAGCATGCCAAGTTGTATTTCCACATTCCTTTACCCTGCAGTTTTGCAAGACCTCACCTGAATTCTTCAGGGATTTGTTCGTATTCCCGGAGAGAGTCATCTGTCATCTAGTCTATCTGTGATTTATGCATCATGTTTAACTTTTCGCTTGGTTTATTTCTTGTTTGGGTTTTTCATTATTTATTTAGGACACACTTTGAGATATTATAGTCTGAGCAATGCAATCACAAAATGGAATTAGTTTGTCATATCTGGATCTGCGTATGCGTGCAGGAACAGATCGTAGCTTATCAGCCTTTTGAAGTGGAAATCTATTCATGCCACTGTTGCATATACAAAAGAGGTGATTATTTACAGTTTAAAAACACCACATAAGTGCCTTTGAGATCAATCACGCGATCTTCAGATGCAGAAGATGGCTCACAAGACCTCGTATGACGGAAAGCATGCTCAGAGATCTACAGATAATGTGGGGTCTCGTCAGGTCAAACCTGTTTTCTCACCCCCGAGGCTTGATAGCTGTCACTATACCCCCCTTCACAGTCTCAACCGATGACACGCTGCACATGCAGGTACAGGCACCGCATTTCACTCAACACGGTAATAAAGTTGGCCTAAATATTTAGAAACACAGTGTGTCAACACTTCATTTGATGAATAGTTTAATTTTACACCTTAATGTTAAAGTCATGAGCAAATAA
Source organism: Botia kubotai (assembly GCA_036877585.1). Taxonomy (NCBI): domain Eukaryota; kingdom Metazoa; phylum Chordata; class Actinopteri; order Cypriniformes; family Botiidae; genus Botia; species Botia kubotai. Next base: position 10,804 of record JAZGTI010010624.1, on the reverse strand, counting down.
AGCTTATATTTCTGAAAACATGTCACAGTATTTTTACAAAAGGCAAGAAACAGTCTGACCATGTAAAACCATGTATGTATAGGTTGACACCTAAATATAAAAATGATCAATTATATTTTTAGTAATTTTACTTTAAACTCAATTGTTGTTGTAGCAACCTCATTATTACCTACATATATTTACATTTAGGTACATAATTTAATCATACATTTAATCAGTATGTGTGTCACTGGGATTCAAACCCACAGCCTTTAACACTGCTAATGCATTTGTAACAGTGATAGAGGGCCCAGGAGACACTGATTTGCGTGAGAGGAAACAATACATAGCATTGAAAAATGCTGCAGCACATAATATTAAAACTTTATAACTGTTAGAAAAACTTCAGCCGAATAATAAACACTTCTGTGATATACCTTCTCTAATAATAATGAAACATCTAAAGTGAAGCTGGACTGGCATGAGGTCCCCAATTACCTCCTCTGCGGGCACGGGCGCACTGTGGCCCCTAGCGGGCCTTTTATCCTAGTGCGCACCAAAAGTGGGCGGATGGTGGTGTGATGGTGCCGTCCTCTGCCCAATGGCAGCCCGGAGTCTCCGGAGAGGAGAGAGCCACTTCTGTTTCCATCCCCAAATGCCTGAAAAAAACCCTCAACCCGCTCCAACCACAGCAACTGAAACAACTGCGCGATGATCTATCGCGTCTCCAGCGCACACACACGCGCCTAGGAGTTACGCGCCGCGTAAAAGAAGCTCCGTTACCGAACATCGCGGACGCGCAACTGGAACTAAACGTGATTCTTTCTCTCAGTCCGTCGGAAAAGCGTCCGTTCGCTCCACATGTGTCATCATGATCCTGTTTTCATCGCGTAGTGTGCTGCTGTCTGTGTACTACCCGCAGATATTCCTCATCCTCACCAGCGGCAGTTACCTGTAAGTTTCCAAGCTTCCAGTTCTGAGATTGATTTCACGTTCATACACTTGCAATCAATATGTTGACACACTTAACTGAGTCGATGTTTCTTCATCATCCCGTTTGATTTAAAGGCTTATACTTAAATGGTAGAAATTAGTTTTGTAGACATAGATACATTTTACTGTTATATGGATATATTTACAAAACTACAAACGTATTTGGGTGAGCTGAACTAGATAATCAAAGGAGGCAACAAGTGCTCGGTCTATATGGGAACTATACAAAACTGTTAAAAAATGCAATACTAGTTACAATCATAATTTGGAACTAATCTTAATGTAAAGTCAATGGGAATCAAATTAATTTATGCTGGATAAAACTATTTCTGAGGGGACTTCAGATTCTTATTTTCTTATTTGATTCTTATTTTCTTTGTAATGTCTTGCTACTGGACAGATTAAGGAAATCACAGCCATGGGAGTTTTAAAATCCTCAAAGATTTCCTTTAAATTCTTTTAATGCAGTAAGATATTGGGAATACCAGTAGTTCTATTGGGAACAGTGTGGTGTTTGTTGTGTAGGAATCCCATCAGAAAATTCACGTTAGCATGCTTTAGTTCCAAATTACGATAGAAATTATACTAGGAATCGTTTAGGATTTTTTAAAAGTTGGTTTAGAGAATCCCACGTTGATCAGAGCTGCAATCTAGTTAATGACTAGTTAACACATAAAACAGGTTTGACTCAACAGCTTTTTGGTCACTACACAATTCCAATAATTCTATTAGTGTTATTTATTACTTTGAATGACTTCACTGTTATTGTAAAACAATAATAATATAGAATTAGTAGGTGTGGCCAAACGTTTGGCTGATGGTGCACACGGATGAATGGTTAAAACCGTGCTATTAAAGCAAAGCCATGCATCTCTCCTGCAAATAATGAATGCATTGACTGGTGCGATTTTTCTGAATGAACTTTGAGACTTTGAGTAAATACAGTCTATAATATTTGATTTAGATAAGCTTTATGAATGATGTCACGTGGACGATGTTAATGGGAACCTTCGCTTGTTCTGGTGTCCCTGTTGTGTTGCCTTCATACGCAATATTTATCAGAATTTGGTTTCGTTATCTTGTATCTGTGAGAAAATGTGCTGTGAAACGTTGTTTCTGGTTTGCGTGTAAATCAAGACCAAAAAGTATCATTTTCACACCTGAATCAACTTCACTGCGTTAAGTTTCACTAATTAAAGTCATTTTAAGGGGCGGGGCATTTTTACAGCAGAAAAGAGGATCTAGATTTATTCTAAATTATAAAGCTGTATGGTGCTGGTAAGCGTAAACGCTCTGTGCTAATGCTGAATGGAGTGTTTCAGTTGACCACTGAGTGGCAGAGAAGATCAGCAGGATTCAGACTAAAGGAAAGCGTGTGTGCTAAATAAGGGACTTTGGTTTGGTTTCACACACACAGTTCAGCTTTCACCTGTTCTACAGTCTGATATGAATTTGTATTGGTGCGCCTCGCATAACTGTGATTGTGCCACATCACAGAACCTTTGTAAAACATTCTTTACAAAATTGATATACTGTAATTTAAGTCAGGCTGTGTCTCCTTCAAAGCGCCCCAGCACCACCTATTACTGACAGTGATGTATTTGTTCTCATGCTAGTCTGTAAAATTATTTCACGAATAATGTTGCGTCTCTTTGTTAACCGACCTCCAGACCAAGGACTTCATTTTGGCTGCCGGAACCCCCGAACTCAATTTTTTAAATAGATGTGGCTTTTTGTTGCCATTTAAGTGGGCAAGTCTATGTATAGCCATGGTTTGCACATCACAAATGACACCATTGTTTGGTTTTACATTTTAAACCAGCTTTATTCGGCACATAGCAAATTTGATACATTTCGTGGAATTAGGGGCTTTTAAACGCAGTATAAAGGAAGCATGTGGTCTGTTCTTTTTTCTGGCTAATATTTAAAGACATGGTTGAGTTTTTTTTAGGAAGTCGGAGGGTAATGAAGTGAAGGCCGTGGTGGGTGTAGAAGCATGAGGGATTCTTCCACAGAGCAAACCTACTAGCTTTTAAAACCTTTAGCTTTCGAAAATTAAATGTATCTTTATAAGAAAAGTTTCTAACAAATGCGAGGTCATAAGCAGCACACACATTAAGAGGGCCATTGTTCCCAGTCAATATTTAGATTTGTGGTCGATTAATATGGGTGTTTTTAATGAAAACATTTTGCAAACTTTTACATTTGGCCCACTCCAATGTGAATATTTGGTTACATCCCTAAAAGTATCACCAAAAAAAAAGCCAGACACAGAGCGACTTAATTTGTATTGTAAAATCAAACAATATTAAAATTGTTTTACAAACAAAATCTGCGTCCCTGCAACTTGAAACCTCCTAAGAAACTGCCGGCCATCATAACCACAAAACTGTTTTACCACAGACATATCTCTCTGTTCATTGTAACCAATAATAAAAAACAAGTCCGTACGGTTTTAAAAAATTACAAAATACGCAGTACAGTGAATGATGTTTTGTTATTGTAAAAAGAGATCTAGTCTTAATAAATTGAGGTTTACGTCCATAAACGGGTTCATAAAAGTCAAATCTTGTCTCATTCCGAGCGCGTAGGTATGTAAAGACTGAGGTTAGTACGTTTTCTTTAAGCATCTGGTGCCAGTTCATCCATGTTGGTAGTTTTAAGTTTGTTTTAGCAGGATTTGTTTGAAGTAGAATGGACTGTGTGATAGCTGGAGCCAAGCGCCTAGGGAACATTTATTTTCTTGTGTTTAAAAGTAGAGTGCATTTGCTCATCCTGCGGATTATTTATTCCTCATTTACCAGGAAATCCTACTTGTGTTTGAAATCTTTCTCGTGGGATGGTACTTATTTGTTTTGTCATATTTTATATGGACCACAATTAAACTTACATTTAGGGGTATTTAAGTGTTGGTTGGTAAAACAGTGTTATTTTCAGATGGATAATATATATAATTATGTTTTGTATTAGTTGCACGAGTGAAGCAAGGGACGTTCTGCTTTACCTGTACAGGAAAAGATCTGGAGGACTAGTTAAATAATAAGCTGTTAACATTGCTGGTTACAAACAGTTTAAAACACTGAAGTTAGATTACATTCTTTGTGGGTGTGTTTGATTACTTATTAATAACATAACATGATCTATGTCAATAAAAACATACGAGGTGTAGTAGTTATTTTTCTCATTATTGTCTATGAGAAACAGTTTGAAGGCTCTTTACATGCACTTTACATCATTATAATCTGCTCTGAGGACTACAGTCTATATTCAACTTGTTTAACCTAAGACATCACTTGTCTAAGCAGAAACCACGTCAGTTGGGACTTTATGACTGTGGATGAACAAGACAGCCATAATAAGAGGTTTTAAATGAAAGCCAAATAAATAAGAAAGGGTGGAACGTCTAATTTGTTTCTAGAGCGGAACATGTCTTGTGGTGCACAATCTAATTTATTTAGCTGTGATTAAACATGGAGTTACATAATACAGTTGCACATGAAATGCACACGGTCACTTGCCCATGTTAAAGGAAGTCCGCCCCAAAATCGATGATATTTTGTTCTCTAGATACAGTTTATGGCACTTCAATGAAAGTCTATGGGATGTTTTTATGCTATTTGAGCCATACAGCGTGAGGTAATATYCATGTCTCTGGCTTAGACAGTGTGGAGCGAGTCACAGGCTGCAGGTTTATTGTAATGATTAGCGGTTTGTTCAAATCTCTTGCTTTAGCAAACAGTGCTAATGAATGAGGTTACAGCACATGACTGGTACGCTGCAGAAAGCTCAGGAATCATTTCTCTCCGGGTCACATAGGAAAATATCACATCACAAC
>JAZGTI010010623.1:0-17496 GCA_036877585.1 Botia kubotai | reverse complement strand
GACAGCGTGTGTGACGCTCTGTGCCGGGACAGCGTGTGTGACGCTCTGTGCCGGGACAGCGTGTGTGACGCTCTGTGCCGTGACAGCGAGTGTGACGCTGTGTGCCGGGAGAGCGTGTGTGACGCTCTGTGCCGGGAGAGCGTGTGTGACGCTCTGTGCCGGGAGAGCGTGTGTGACGCTCTGTGTGTGGTGTTCTGCAGGCCTCTGGTGGTCGACCTGTGTCTCTCAGTAGATGTCCTTGCCAAAACACCATTGACCAGCTGAGGGAGGAGCTGGAATATGCTGATGAAGCTGCAGACGTCCAGAGAGAGTGTCAATCAAACACTGAGAGCAGCTGCCAGGTGGATCCGGGTGAGAGACTCATTGTACTAACACACGCTTCTTTATACACAACTGTTTAGCTTGAAGATGTATAATACTATATACAGTAGTGTGTATACTGATTTCTGCTAAGTATGTCAAAATACATATCCAGAGATACTGTTGTTAAACAGGCCATTGTGATGTAGTACCATGGTAATACTGTGGTGTTCTTTGAAGTAACTTGCAGTACTGTGGTACATTAATCATTAGAAACCATTATCATAGTGTTATGATCAGAATTCTACACTGCGTGTTTCCTGCAGGTTTTGTCCTTCATTTTGAACATGCTCAGTAAAGTTAAAACCGTCAAAAATTACCACTTCCATCAATTTTAGATGTTTTTGTGTAGTGTTTATTGGTCCAGTGTTTTAGGTTTTCTGGTGTCTAAAGATTATATGTCTTTGTTTAATTAGATGTCCCATTCGAATTCTAACCCAACCCTGACCATAACCTGACCCTAACTCTAACACCACACATATTCTAACTCCACCTCATTAGCAGTAACAACAAAACATTTGTGAGCCTTCTGCAGAACAATCATTCATGTATGCAATAAGTACATCTTGACAAATATTTTTTTCTGAAGTACATAACACCATAAGTACAGACACCATAAGTGGGACCCAAGTATGTTATACTGTTGATAATGTGTATCTTACATTAATAGATGGCAAGGTGATTTGTAATGGTTTGAGAGTTACACTCAGAGAGCACTAGATGACTGTGTGTGTATGTCTGTCTTACTAAAGACAGACCACCTTCAACCTCACCCAGGAGCTCAGTGGGTTACCTGTGGATAACAGGACTGACTGGGCAACACTCAGAACACCCAGATGTCCATAGTCAAACCTGCCATGTTTTCACCCTCCTGCAGAGTAAGATTATCCTTGTTTATATCAGCATGTTTGTTGGTGGTGAAGAATTGATGAAGAATACAAACGGTGAATCTGCTGCAGTTTTTCGTTCAGACCTTCAGTTCACAGCAAACACTCTTTGATCCAAATATGCTTTCATATGCTCTTGTTTTGTTGGCAAAATATCTTTTTTAATAGGCTCGAGAAGTGGTTCAGTTGTTAGCCACTTTTGAGCACAACAGCTTGTTTTAGGAGGGTTGTGAGCAGAGCGTGTCATCCATCAACGTAAAAGTGACGCAAACTGCCTGGCGAGACAGACACTTTAAATTAAAGCCGCAGAATGAAACTTCAAGAAAAGACGTTTGTGCGATGTTTGCCCATTTCTATTGCCTGCAGAACTTTTAAAGAGCAAAGAGAAAGATCTTAGGAAAGAACATGATAAAAAGATGAAAAGCATTTTTAATGTTTATCGCCTTAGTTCATGAAACAGCCTGCACAGCTCTGAAACAATATTAAACAAGTTAATATTTAATAACCGTCTTTTGGTGCGAGCAAATCACATGAAGAGCCAAAACATGAGAGTCTGAGCAAAGACACAAACTCGATTCTGTGTAAAATCCTCACTGCAAAAGTACCGGACAATGTTTGAGTTTAACAGTTTTTCTGAACAAATAAACTGATGTTGTGATGTGAAGTTTACAGTCATAAGAGGCTGAAATGTGATTTTCAGGAACTGAGCCATTTGTATGACTGCTACTCATGAGTTATAAAGTGTAAATAGAATTGAATACAAATGTGAATATATAAGAGTTTTAACAGTTAAATTTTTTTTCATGGGAATTTTTGTTTAGTTGGATGAAGTCATTCATCAATTACATTTTAATAAGGTTAGTTTTTTAAAAAGTTGTGTTAAAGGTTTGTTCTGAATCTCTGCAGTGGTTTGTCTGTTGTGCTTTTGAAAAGCTTTTTAGGTATCACTTTTTTTTTAAGTACAGATAATTCCTAAAATGTGCTGAGAGTGAAGTGTGTGTGTTTTGCAGGTGAACTGCAGCAGAGAGGTTTGCTGTTGAAACATGTTGTCCTGGTTCACCTGTATGTGAGTGACATGAAGAACTTCAGTCAGATCAATTCTGTGTACTGCAGCTTTTTAAGACACACTCCACCAGCGAGGTGAGTCACACTCCTGTTCTGACTGACTGATGACTGAAGATTAGCCACTGTCTAAATCATCTCCTCTCATTCAGGGTCTGTGTGCAGGTCCCTCTGCCTGTCGGTCAGCTGCTGAGGATGGATGTTCTGCTCCACGATTGGACGAGAGTTTGTGAGGAGGACTGCGTTCACTGGAGAGACACGCTGCATGTTCAGAGTCTGTCTCACTGGGCCCCGGCTAACATTGGGCCCTACAGTCAGGCTGTGCGGGTATGATACATTACATCACACTAATATCAAAAGCAAAATCAAGAACAGTGAGTCTGGTGTTACGCTCTTACACCATTCTACTCGCACTCATTTCATCATATTAATTATTAGCGTGCAAAGACAAAGGTTGTTTAGCCTTTATATGTAATAAAAAGCTCTGCTGAGGAGATTAAAAAGAAAAACATAAATATATTGTGTTATTTGGATTGTAAAAACAATTGTTCGGATTAATGTAAATTATGTGAGAGATGCAAATCAAAGACAAAGTTAATGAATAAAATAGTTTTTGGACAGTAAAAAAATCTATATTATATATTTATATTATATTTATTTATTTTTATTATAAATTTATATTTATTTTGGACTCCTCAAATGTTTGTGAGCAATTACGAGTCATCAAGTCTGTTAATATCACGACTAATGTATGTTCTGTGTCCCATCATGTGTGGCAGCCTGTCACCATGTTATATTTGCTAAATTAGAAAAATGTAGACAGTTTCCCATATTTAGAATGACCCCCTTGCGCCAATGTGCGTGCCTCACCCCCAGAGATGTCAACATAATGAGAACCACTTCTGTTTCTGATGTCTCCAGTTTATCTGTTGATCCAAACAGCCTCTCTGCCTGTTCTGTGTGATTTCTCCAGAATAATTACTGATTAATTGTTAAATCTAATTAAAAGCAGAAGAGAATGGCTGAAGTTAACTTAAGTGCTTTGTTGGGCGTCTTAATTATTTCCCAGAATCCTTTTTCTGCTTATTCTGTTTCTGCTACTTTGTGATTTTTCTTGGATGGAAGTAAAATGGTGCAGATCTTTTAATGAATAGCAGTGTATGAAGAGCGTGTTGGCTAAGATACAATGTTAATAATTAACTCAACCCTGTTATCTTATTAGTTCAAATGAAGCAAAGCAGGGGATGTCAGTCCAGTCTCAGTCTAGATTGTTGATTGTAACACAAATAACAGTGTTAACAATGTTCATCAACCTTAACGATTTAACCCTGTTTCCAGAGATATTGTAAGAAATTATCAAACAATTGTTTTTATTTTATTTTCTCTTGTACTGTCTGACACCTCTGAGTAACAACGTTATCTACATCTGCAACCCCGTTACTTTTAACTGTGGTGCTTATTCTTATATCTTTGTTTCATTAAAACTTTGAACATATTTTATTTCAGTCTAATAATAATTTAGTCCTAAAAACTAAAAATCTAGATTGTATGTAATCCAATTTTAACAGGATGGCCAAAATGATCTTACATACATTTTATAAATCACATAGAATACATGCATAAAGAAAACGGCTAATACAATTTTATTTGATCTTCTGTGGTTGATAATTGTCAAGGTTTCACACCAACTGACCATATTTTGTAAAAGAACAAAAAGTTAGCGTTTAAGCTTTATTTTGTGTTTTGTTTACAATCAGTGCCTGATATAATACACGTTCTAGTATGAATTTACTTAATAGTCAGGAATTCCTTAATCTCGTTGCTAACAATATTTTGGCAACATGTATTTAGTTTGATGCATATCAGTTTTGATGTAGGAAATTCGTTAACCTTTGTTTGTGTTTGTATAGCTTCAGGCTCTGAACACAATCATTTAGATTAAATTAACCCACAGACACAATGTGTGTGTGTTTAATTCTTTCAGCCTTTATTAGCTTCTGTGAGGAGGTCATGTTTAGCATAATAGTCTAGATGTCTGTAATGAGGCGATCTAGCCGTAAGACCGGCCTGAAGATTTATTCCACTTCACAATCATTTCTCCTCTGATGTTTTTATATTTATGCAAATATAATTTACTTTCCATCATTATGGCCTTATTTTAGAATAAAATGCAGAAGTCCAGAAATTTTCAAGGGGCTCATATATGAACATAATGAGATATGATTGAATGATATTTGACATTACATTAGTGACTCTTTTGTGATGAATTTACACTCTTACTCTTCTGCAGCACTAGCATATAATCACTCACATGAGCCGGAGACGATTAAGCTCGCATGTTGGCAGATGGCTAAAATTGACCCTGCATTAACAGAAGTTGCAGCTAACAGCAGGAGTTCTAAATTGCACGTCACTGCACCTCTGCGATTTGATGTTGCCTGTTCCCTAAATTCCCTTTGGAAGAGAGACTGAGAACTCCAGTCATCACATCATAATAGAATCCACAAAATAAAAGCCCAGCACGCGTTGGCTACGAGCACAGCTTTTAAATTACACACCACCATGAGACCTGGCACATGAAATCTGGTTAAATAATCCAATTTAACATCCACAAGAAAGATGTAGTCATGTTAGTCCCAGTTTTGGGAATACACCCACTCCTCAACACGCCGTTGGGAGGGACCTTTTATTCTATAGGAACCTCAAGTGGCCCAGCAATTGGATTTGCGCTGGATTTTGGAGATGGTAAAAATTGGAATCTGACGCCCACAATTAGCGTCAAAGAGAATGCAGATACCTCAACTGCGGGAAAATTTTAAATCTTCTTAAGTGTGCTAAATCTGTTAAAACAATGAACTAGGTGTTGGCTGGGATTCTCGTTAGAAGGTTCTGGAATCAAGTTGAATAGCCGTCTGACTCTCATCAGGCACAAACACATGCTGATAATCTTCATGAGTTATTGTGGAGTAGCTGCGATAAACAACATACACAAGATTTCAAGTGAATTAACGTTTTTAGATTTTGATGGTTGTTAAACAGTTTCATTTCAACAACAGCTCAAACAAGTCTTTGAGCTCAGTCGAGCAATTAAAGGCTGGCTGTCTCCATCCGACCATATTTGTTTCTCTTTCGATATATTATAGGATCATACACTTTGGAAGCTCACATACTTTAAACATGGCCCTCCCAAAACCACAGAGTCCTCTTGGTTTGTGGAAGCCACTTTAATTAGCAGAGAGATAATGAGTCTTCACAGGAGGTGCGTTGTGTACAGATTAATTACAACATTTAACTTTGTTTGTAGCAGAAGTAAAGGCAGATCTCTGGAGGAGGTGCTCACAGCATGTGCCGTCATGCCCTAATCTATTAAAACGCCACTTTTATCTCACCTCGCCCTTGTCATATTTTATGGATTTTTTCATAAACATGCCTATACTTCATAAATGTCTCAATTTTCTAGTCTATTAACATTACTTCAGAGGCAGTTGATAAAAGAGGCATGTGTGCGTGAAATAATGCGCCCATAATATGAAGTGCCTGAGGCTAGAGGAGGAGATCAGCTCTGAAACAATGCAGTCGGCTCTAATAAAGAGCCAAGATCACTTACCAGAAGGGGTGGTATCTACAGCCACAGTGCTGAAACTCCTCATAAACTCCATCAGACTTTCAAAGAAGCTACAAATGTTTTATCATTTTTATTTTTTTGGTCACATTCGCACAACTGTACTGAAACTGTGATATCATAACATGTTTTTCTAAAACATAATTTGTGTTCACATACAAAGGTAACAATTCATTGTTATAAAGATTGTTTTCATTATTTATAACTATAAACAGACAAGAGGAGGAGAATGGGATGGGGAAGTGCTGCGAACCAGACTCGATCCCGGTCACAGGAAAAAGCACCAACATGTCAGAATCAGATTTCATAACATAGTCTGTTATGTATGTATATAAATAGAGACTTGAGAGTTCTGTCAAGATGTATGTGAAACTTACTGGACAAATACTTATTGCATTACCATTTTATAGTGCCAACAAAATCATGTCCATAATAGAAACACCCAGTATGTGACACACAACCAACTCTCAGAACCTGTTCAGATGCGACACTGTGTGATTGCAGGCTGTTTTGACTACTGTGCTGTTTGTCCCATTTTGAGATATTTGCCAACATTTTTTTCTGTGGCAAATGCACAAATGCTTTAGTCTGTGACAAAACATGGAGCAGAACTGAAGAACAGGAAGAATCAGGAATAGTTGAAGGTCTTGTTTTCTGTGGGCGGTTTTGGGGTGGTGAGACAGCAGACCTCTGTGTGACCTGCAGTGACATCAGTCTTTCTTTAGGAATCATAACTTGTTTGGACGCATTATTCACCGCTGTCGCTGTAAACAGAATTGTGTACACACACCATTCTGTTTGTGTCTGTGGTCAATAGCCACTGATGGACACGACAAAGTGTCATTGCCTGATCTTTTACAGGTCGTCATCTGTTCTTTCTCAGGTCCTTCTCTGCTCTTCATCAGGTCCTTTTCTGCTCTTTATCAGGTCCTCCTTAGGTCCTCCTCTGCCCTTCCTCAGGTCTTCCCGCTCAGGGTATTCCCTGTGGACCTTAGCACCAGGTCTTGAAGGAAATGCTTCAGACATCTACATGTAGATTGTGATATGGTAGTAATCTGTTATTAATGCCTTTCATTGACTGAAAGAAAAATCGTTTTAAAAACTAAACACATATTCACATTCTGTACACGGTGGATTTTTCAATGGCTTGTTAAGGACAGAACGTAATTCATGAGGTGGACTGATACAGTTAATTGCTGTGTTCTTGAACTGTATAATAAATGCATATTTTTGAAAGGGGAGAAGCCAGGGAGTGCCTGTCCAGTTTAATCACCATTCAGATGAGCAGTGCTGTGCGGCCATTCTATTGCTATGGTAACGAGGGTTCTATTCCTGTACAGCGACATTTGATGGGACAGGCAGTGACATGGTGGACGCTGGCTCACAACACAGGAAGACTAAAATACAGAACACAAACAAGAGAAAGAGAAAGGCAGGAAAAGAAACATTACCAAAGGATCACAGCACAAGCTGGCTGCCCTCAGTGTTTCTATTGATTAAGAGCATTTGTCTGTTGCAGCTTGACTTTTATATTTCAAAGAGTTTCTTATCTGCATAATCTTTTAAATTCTCTTTCTGCTGATTCACAGTAAAGATCACTGCAGAAATGTTAGTTTTGATGGCACAATTTCATCCTAATTTACTGAAGAGATGTTTATTTTTAATGACTAAGTAAAAGAAAAAGCTCTCTGATATTAACATTTGTTATGTTTACTTTTAATTATCTAAAGGAATTTCTTGTAAGGGCCCTTATTCACTCACTTGTTCATTTTCAGTTTCTGTTATTTTAGTGTCTGTGTGAATCTCCTGAAATGGTTCATGTCACATTTCACCCCAAAAGTGGAAATAACGAGAGATATAAAACTGAAGCATGTTGTTGGTCTTTCTAAGGTTTTCTCAATGCTTTTGAGGTTTTTGTAATTCTTATTATTTTCAGTGGTAAATGTCATACTGTAATTGTGATTTATTTCAGTAAAACAATGTACAATGGAAATATTTGAATTTGCATAAAATACAGACTTCTAAAGTACTAAAAAAATACTTCAAATATTGAGAATAAAAACATAATTTCTGTTTATTTTGGGGTGAAATACACGTTTTCTTGGTTTCATGAGATTAAACCTTGGGAAATAAATTTTGCTTGAATAAATTTTGACCTTTAGAATACTAAATAATAGGAATAAAAAGCAGTTGTCTTTAGTGCGAGAGAGCTGAAGCTTTAGACGCATTCGTTTCAAATATCACCTTTGACCTAAAGTGTAATTCTTGTATAAAATAAAATTTTTCCTTCCTGTGGATTAGAATTGATATTCTCATATTATATATCTAAAAACTGTACAGGCATTAGATATATTTTCTCATGAAGTAACACTGCCATCTGCTGATCAGTAAGAGAAACTGAACGTGTGTGTGTTGTACAGTGCAGTGCATGTCTCAATGTGGTGCAGGTTGCTGCACTGCTGCAAACGTTGTGCTGCAGGTCTGTGCTCTGTGTGTGCAGGCGGCTGCAATGTCTGCAGTCAGCCACACTGCTCATGTGATGTGACATGGCTTGACGTGTGGCCGGGCCTGCTAAGAAACTGCATCAGTACTACAGACACAGCAAGACCAGTGAAACCTCCACTAAACATTTTCTGGAGCAGTCAGTGCACATCCACACAGAACTGTCTGTGTGCTTGTGTGTGTGAAGGAAGAGACGGTTACCACAGCCAAAACACAACAAACAGTTGAGGACTCCAATGTCATTCAGTCAGACATCTCGCCCCTTGGCCGAAACCCTCTTATTCTCTAGAATTAGAGAGATTAGTAAGAAAGCGCATAAAGCGGTATGATGGAATTTGTCATAATTTGCTTTGTCCTGGAAAGATCCTGCTTGATAGAGCGACACAGAGAGGCTTGTCATGTCCCGCGGGCAGGTCATGAGGGAAACGTGGCAGACGGCAGTTTTGCGGTATGTGCATCAGTCAAGAAAGCCTCACAACCAATTTGTCAAAGAAGCGGGTGACAGGGTGGTCTCTCCTCACACAAAGACCAAAAATGGCCCCCCCTCCTTCTCTTTCTCAGTCATTTAAACAGCTTTTCTGATCATTTTCAGCATCTTATGATTATAACATTGACTTGATCATCTTGGTCATAAGCAAATGTGATATCACCATATAAATATAAAGTTTACGTTTGGTTTGTTGCATTGTGGGTAATATGTGCAGAGCTCTGTCTGACCTTGCCTCCTCTCCAAACAGCCGATAGATACAGAGGAAAAAACCTGCATAAAGTTGACAAAAGCTGAAATGACAGTGTTATTCATCCAGGCGATTCTGGGCATGTCAGGGTCAGACGGGACAGTCCAAGTATTTACAGCAGACAGAAAGGGCCAGTGTCATTGCTTTGTACAGGCACCAGCTTAACTGCTCAACTTTGTCAGAATTCACCCTTTTATTGTATATTTTATTTCATCTTTAGAAGGAGAGGCAGCTGTTAAAAGACTCTGTGTTTGCTTTTCCTTTGTAAATTTTATGCAGCTATTTATATCTCAGCTGAAATAACGCTGATGTCCTGTGACAGTGTGTTCTCCTGCGGCTCCATGCACAGCACAAGCAAATAAAAACACAGAAATGAGACATCAAGGGGCTTGGAAAGCAAGTGCGTTGTCTTAAGGAATAGAGATGAGCTTCTCCTGTGCGTTTTATGTTTGTCAGGGATCTGCTCTCATGTGATCTAATGCTACAAGTCAACATCCTGTCATACATCAACACAACATAATAATAACTCTTATTATTATTCATAATCGCGCACAAACACAGTTCTCTCTAACTACTGTAAAACTGTAATCAGCACCTTTCCACAAAGTTTTATTTTGTCGACTGATAAACCTGCTCTAGTCATGTGTTTAACTGTGTTGGGTTTGTTCAGTCTGTAGTGTCATATGCTGGTTGAATGTGGACTGCTGGCACACAACGCTCTTTTCATGGGATCAATTATGCATGAAAATTCACTTAGGATGTGCGTCTATTAGCATGCCTAATGGGGCTGTGAGACCTTCTGTCCGTGACCAGACCAACTGACTGTTCATCAATAGCAGGTTGCTTTATCCAGCGTGGCCCATCTACTGCCATAAATAACAGTGACGGTTGTGTCTTTAAGTTCACCTCATTGCTGGAACAACAAACACAAGATTCTTGTACCTCAGAGATTTTCATTGCAGACAATTAAAACTCTGGCCAGGTGTTGAAATGTCATCTGTAGTGTGGGAGCTCCCACAGAGAAGAACATTTCCATAAGTCACTCACCTCATTCAGACAGAGAGCTGGAGGCTGCGTGATCTATTGTCGTGTTGTTGACATGGTTGTTGACACCAAAAATCCAATTAAGCAAGTATATATAATTATATCCAAATATATAAACCAACATGTGATTGCAGCATGCTGTGCTGGAAAACAAGTGTGTATAGTATAATAATGTATAGTATGACATAGGCCTATGACTGGATTAATGGAGGGTTTGTAAGGCATTGTTCTTTGTTAAACTACATTAAAGTAATATGTATTGCAAAAATACTACACAAAAACAATAAATTGAGCGAAGTAGCTCCTCCTAAAAATGCAAGGATCGTTTTTAATGTCTGTCTACAACGACTTCACAAGCCCCACATCCAAAATTCATCAATTCCCCATATGAGCTTCTGTCAGTAAATTTCCCTGTACACTAAAGTTGCTGTATGCTGTAATAATAAGTATTATTATTATGAAGTTAAAGTGAATCTTGTGTTCTTTAGCATTGCCAGTGCCGTGCCATGAATCCGCCCCCATATTAAACATAACCCAACTGAACCGTGCCTATAAAACCGTGATCTAAAAACCTATGAAAGCTATGGCCAGTAGAGTAAAAGTTTAAAACATGAGTAAATACTGACAATACAGTATAAAACAATTTGCAGTCTGCTTTTATATGTAACGCATTATAGTTTGACCCCTATGAATATTAATAGTCTATCTAGACTGTTGAAAATGCATGCCACGTAGCTGTTGATCAGATTTTGGATGCCCATGCAAATTGGACTGTCATCAATTTCACCTCAGACAATGAAAAGTGCAGTTGAGTTGTATATATTTATACACACACAATTGACAGTGAGTTATCAAGTTTGGTTTGTGAACTTGTTCTTTTGAGCTGTTAATTTTATGCAAATGATATGTCCCAGATGTCTGGACTGAATCGCTGCTATTAGCAGCCCAAAGTCACCTGAGCAATAATTGATCACTGCACATCTTTATATTTCAGATATTATATATAAAAAAATATATAATAGATATTGTATATTATAGTGGATGGGTCTTGTCCCGCTGGCTTTTCATATTCAAATCAACAAAATATCTGCCTTTTATGGAACCTCTGGGTCTTTTGAAGGCTGGCATGTTATTGCATCTTTGCTCATCCCAGCCGATCGGGGATTCAGAGCTGAGGTCTGATGGCACATAACTGGACTGCCAATGATGATTTGTTGTTGATGTGTCATGATGGCTTTGGCGGTAGAGATGGATTGCATTCTCCCTTAACGACACCCCCCACAGCCCTTACACTAAACACCGTATTGCAGCATCAATTAACACCTGCAGCGGCCTGTTTGATCCTCTCCGACCCTGCCTTCTCTGAGGACCTGACCCTCACGTAACACAATGATTCCTGATGTGGGTGATTTAATGTATTTTTAGCTGTAGGATTATCCAGGAGAAGAGTGTTTGTCCTTGGATTCTCAGCTAATTATCACATTGTTATAAATGTGGATGAGTTTTACTTCCATTGATGGTGTGAAACGGGAACTTCAGGTGATAAAATAACAAAGAAGGTGCAGCGTGGTAATTTACGCTCCGCTGTTCAAACACCAGTGCTTTAATAATGTTAATGAATTTCACCGCTTTTATGTCAGCTGTGATGTTTTATGATTTAAAGCACTTTATAAAAATAGAGAATGAAACTTGGCCTGAAACTAATGAAGTGAAATTTTGGGGTTTGTAGCCTTCAGGAAATGTTGGAAATAATTATATGAGATGTCCATGTTTAAATCCAGATTAAAATCCTCTTGTGTGAGGTGGTTCTGAGTAAGATTCAGAAGGCATTAAGATTATATTTATGTGAAATATTTTTATTGTAAGTTAAACCATGCTGAAACTGAGAATAAAACTTAATCACAATTGTGTACATGAGTTATACAAATGAGTTATATTCTTTTGTTTGTGACAGACCAGATTCACTGATCTTGGACTACAAAGATCTGATGTTTAAAACTAAAAACTTTTCATTCTGTTATTTTTTTATAGTATTATTAAAAAGTTTCCTTAGTGTTACCTCAAACTGCATTACCTTGTATTTTGATTCTATTTACACAACACAAAGTGAATGTTGTGTCAGGAAAATCATCTTGATAAAAGATACCAGCGTGTTGAGTAGTTCTAGGCGCTTGTGTTGAGTATAGGCCCAAATGCCAATGGAATGCCTGGTCCAGACTGTGATTTTAGCATCATTTTGGCACAACGTATTTGATAAATGGTGTTGTGCTGATTCATAAATGACAATGGGTATCAGGATATGAGAATCAATCATTTTTCTTGTATACTGTGTCATAGTGGATGACAGCCGACATGAGTCTGTGACACTTTGCGACGTTTCAACAGAAAGACTGGCAATATTTCATTTTCTTCCGGTTGTCCACAACAGGTCCTGTCAGATCTGTGATGTTAACCAATGGAAGCACAGAAGCTCTCCTGTACACAGCTTTAAAACATGCTAAAATGACAGCGAGACGATGGTGTTAGTGCTGCTGGTGGAATGTTGCAGTGGAGGAAAAGTTTGTAGAGCTATGGCAACAATAAGCAGCTTATGACAAGACAGTACAAAACACGCTGTTTCGGTAGTCATTGTTTGTTTCCTGAAATCAGTTAGTAGTTCCAACTTCTAAATGACATCACATGCGTCGTTGAAGACAGCAAGCGATGATTGATCAGGAATTAACATGTAGTGACATGTTTCTTGTCCAGGACAAGCATTTAGGAGCCAAAATCACATAATCTGACACAGTGAATATCGTAACTAATAAAATTGTGATGTGTTCTGAAATGTCAACGGTTACAACATGAGTAAGAATGTCTGCAGTATGATAAACACCATCTCAACCCAACAACGCATGCTTGATGTGTACATAGTTAAACACTTAAACACAATAGCAGAAGTCATCTTGTGTGCCCTTCCTTTACTCACCTTTGTGTTTATAAAAGAGATTATTTGATTGCACCTAAAATCATAACTGGCTTCTGTAAGCTCCAGTGAGCACTGATTGTCCCTAGTGTGAGAAGCCCAGGTCACACAGAGGTTTTCTCAGCTTTTGTACTAAAATTTTTCAGTAACACAGATGATGTAATGTGTGTGTGTTGGCAGCTGGAAGAGGCCGTGTTCTGTGCAGGGCAGATCGCTCTTGTTCCCTGCAGCCTGCAGCTGCTCAGAGGCTCCGTGGAGCTCCAAGCTCTGCTCTGCTTCAGTCATATGGAGAAGATTCTGGCTGCTGTGGATTCCAGCCTCACGCTGGATCATGTGATGCAGGCTCACATTTACGTCACGCACAGTAAACACATCCCGATTGTCACCACAGCCTGGAGCAGAAAACTGCGTGGCATGCAGGTGAGTTCATCTGATGTTTTTAGAGCATCAGATCATCAGCATCCTGTAGCTTTCCTGTAGCTCAGTGGTTAGAGCATGGTGTTAACAATGCCAAGGTCATGGGTTCGATCCCAGGGATTGCACATACTCAGAAACAATGTATAGTATAATGCAATGTAAGTCGCTTTGGATAAAAGCGTCTGCCAAATGCGTAAATATAAATGTAAGCATCATGTCTGGTCCATTCTACACAAGAACAGCTCACTTAAACAGGTAGAGAGTACTGACTGGTTCCACCTTAAATTATCTTATTGTACCAATTTCATGAATCGCATTGGAGCTTTTGCATTTTGAAATATTCAGCAAAATGTTTGTAAATGTTGCAGTCGGAGACTGTCAGTATCTTAATCATTTTGTTAACGTTTGCATTTGAATAGTCATTAGTGTTTCCATATTTTGTTTAAGAGACTGTGATGAGGGAAAACCAGTTTATCCTTGAAACCTCTTGAGCTGTTTATTGTCTCACATTTAAATGGAAGTGTATTGGAAATAAAATTGTCTTATGAATATAAACTGTTGATTTGGATCAGTTTAAATCTGGCTGCTCCCAGCAGCTGGTGGATGTCTGTAATGATCTAGAGCTCCCCAGCGAGGCAGATGTCATCCTCATAGCCCCTGATTCACCCTCCTGCTCCCCCAGAGCTTTTCTAAGCCCTGGGTATAGCTTATCTGCCCTCTGTGCCCCTCTGATCTATGGCTCCATATGGCTCATGAGATCTGTTCCTCCTCCAATTATCTTAGGCGCTCGGGGACGATGGCCAGCCCCGCCAGCACTCCTATTGATTAGATCTGAATTATGAAGATTATTGAGAGTTCAAATATCAAAAACTCCCTCCTCAGTCAGAAGGCCACAAATGATTCTCTATTTGTAACAGGCTGATGACTTGGCAGAGATTGCTTGGAAATGACTATTTATTGCCGAAAGCTGAAACCACAGACCATTATTTGGAGGTTGGGAATTTTACTCTTACATTTTACTGTTGTTGACTATAAACAACGCATTGTAAATAAGAACGGGTTTAATAATATTGTTACATTTTATAATAAGGTACTTTCATGCATTACATGAGTCTGCGATCAGAGCTGCATCTTAAAATGCTTATGGCGTGAGACAACAACAGCAGTCTGCATGTGTACATACAGTAGATCCAGGGACGGCAAGGTTGATGAGGTTGGGCCCCAGCCCTCACACACCCAGCTGTGTAAAGATATGTTTAGTGGACCTGCGACCCTCAACATCCGCCATGTATACCCCAACACTTAAAGTGTCGGAGCAAAGATTCACAGACACATCCTGTGTGATCAGTTCCCAAATCTACCCCAGATGGTTTGAGAAACTACTGAATGGATTTCTGTAGACTGCATGCCAGTGATGGAGAAATAAAAAAACATTTACATTAATGCATTTGGCAGACTCTTTTACGCAATGATTTACAGTGCATTCAAGGTTAACATATGTGTGTGTTCCTAGAGACTTAAGCCCATGATCTTTGTGTAGCAATACTCACACAATAATACACAATACTCTAGCAGTTGAGCTACTGTAAACAATAAAGAAACAAACTCACTGTTTGTAAGCTGTTCTTTGCTCATCTGCAACAATAATGTAATGTCTTTAAATTATCCCTAATAACTTAGCAATTTTACTTTTTATTTATTAACAATGAACAGCCCTAAACACTGTGTATTTTTTTATTTACTCTGTGTGTTGGGTGAAGTTGTGGTTCTTGTAAGATTACTCGGACTGCAGCGTATCGCAGGGAAAGCTGCGGGCTGCTGCATGGCTGTTTCATGTGTGCAGTAGAAAGGCTCTTCCCCACTGTGTGAATTATACACACATCACCTGATCTAAGTGAATATCACAAGATTATTTAACATAATACACAGCCCGTGGAAGAAAGAATTTTACTCACAGTCTGCTCTGCCAATGTCACCGGATTCTGTAAAAGGGTAAGTGAGTCAGACAGATAAGTAAACGTGTGGGTATGTATGTGTCTGCACACTCTGCATACGTCTCTGCATTTATCACAAATCATGAGAGATAGCAAGAGAGACAGTTAATAGTGTCACCTGCAGGACCTGAGGGAAACATTTAAGTATTACAAGCTGAGAATGTAAAGAGAAACAATAATTCAGTCAGCATTATTCAAACATTAAGTAATGTGTGTTACAGTAATGATTGACAGGCAGGTTTCTGACACTGATACCTGCTGCTGTATGTCAGGGTTTACTTCATGTATTAAACAATGTCAGAATGTCACATGCATTTTCAGCACAGATTTTGGGGGGGTCATGACCCCTGATGGAGGGGCGGTGTGTGTGTTTTAACCCCAAACTGAATCAGTAAACCACAGGGCCACAGGGTCTTCTGATAAAGCCACTAAACAAGCCCCTCTGGAACAACATCAGCCGTATTACTGCCCCTCAGAGCTTTTAACACGTGTTGAGCTTCTTCACAAGCCTTCATTACCATCCCCACTGCTGAGTGCTAATCTCACACACAAACAGAAAGTGCTCTGATGCTCAATCAGGCTGCTGCTGGTTTCATCTGGACATAAGTGGAGAGTTCGTGGATCAGCCCTGCGCTCTGCCTGCCATTTCGCCTGCATGCTTTTGAGGGAATTTCAAAATAAAGTGTGTGTAACCTGTCATTATTGTGCTCTCATGCAGTGGATGTGAGTGGATGAAAATTGATCCAGCAAATTGAAAAGGGCGTTAAGTGTTTTTGCTCTTATTGACAGCACAACAAAACTGCTGTTGTATAAAACACTCGTTTGGCCTCCATTAGCAGATGAGAGCATTTGAGGGCTGCATTGTGTTCTGCACCAGCAGAAGATCTTAGAGAAATTATAATAGTTCACACACAACCCCAGAGAAGAGAACGATTTGTTCTGTCCAGATGACATCATTCAAAGCTATCACACAAGCTTTCTGATGAATGTCTGGAATGTTTCTGCATTTAACACGTCTCTTTTGTAGCTTATCCAGCAGATCGCCGCCTCAGCATAGTTGAGGATAAATTAAAGCTGGTTTTAAAGGTGTAGATGTTTGTTACTCAACCAGCCTAAAGTGGTTTGCCCCTCCTGACTGATTTCAGCCGGTTTGTTTTTTGGTCCATAACTCCTTTAAAACATGTTATTCTGTCATGTTTTTTATTGTGTTAGTCTTGTGTATGGCCTTTGTAGCTCTTATGTTACCCTACCCTAATTGTGTCAATGTCTTGTTACCCTGATTAGTCTGTCTACTTCTAACCCTCATATTGCTATTGTCTTTTGTCTTGCTTTGTTTATGAGTCCTATGCTCTAGTCAAGTTTAGTTAAGTCTTTTTTTGTGTTTATGTGTGTTACATGAAAAAAGTGAAAATCCTTTTGTGACAAATATCAGCAAACAGGACAAGCCAGGCCTATGAAAATGAAGAAACCACTTTAGGCTAGTCTGAGCAGTTTAATGTCTCACATAAACACTGTGATCAAAAAAGATTAAAGAGCCTCAAGAGTGACTGATTTAGACACGCAACAATAAGTGTCTGTGTCATATGAACAGTGTTTTTCATAAGAGACCTACAGACCTAAGTTTGCCATTAGCATGTTGCTAATGGCAAACTTAGCATGTAGGCCAACAGTGTGGTGTTCTAATTCTAAATTACACAAATTAAAACACATTGGGTAAAGAAGCCAATTTGTAATTAGATGTTGTCTTGTGTAGTTTATTATGGGTGAAGTAGACTGGTTACCTTTCAGCAGTATGCATCTTTTGTCCCTTTTCAGTGTTCGGTAAAATGTTTTACGTGTTACTCAAATGATTTAAAAAGGATTTTTGAAAGGATTTTTTTATTATGCTGCATGTGTCCTGTATGAA
>JAZGTI010010622.1:0-17497 GCA_036877585.1 Botia kubotai | reverse complement strand
TGTTTGACACACATGCTTCACAACCGGTCGAACAAAGAATGTTCTCATTAGCGTATTGAAACGCAGCATCGAGTGTAGCTTTTGATAGGGAACAATATATGTTTCACATTGTCCACAGCCCAAGATTTTCGCTGCTGGCACCATTGAAACCGACGTTTGGCATTGGCACGAGTGACCAAAGGTTTTGCTATAGCAGCCCGCCATGTACATTGACCCTGTAGAGCTCCCTACGGACAGTTTTGGTGGAAACAGGAGAGTTGAGAGAGTTGCACATTTAATTCTGCAGTGAGTTGGGCAGCTGTGGTTTTATGATTTTTGGATACAATCCTGGTTAGCACCCGGACATTCCTTTCAGACAGCTTTCTCTTGCGTCCATAGTTACTCCTGTTGGATGTGGTTCGTCCTTCTTGGTGGTATGCTGACATTATCCTGGATCACAAAGACTTGCTGTCTTAGTCACAGATGCGCCAGCGAGACGTGCACCAACAATTTGTCCTCTTTTGAATTCTGATATGTGAGCCATAATGTTGTGTGCATTGCAATATTTTAAGCAAAACTGTGCTCTGCTAATTAAACCTTCACACTCTGCTCTTACTGGTACAATGTGCAATCAATGAAGATTGGCCACCAGGCTGGTCAAATTTAGCCATGAAACCTCCAACACTAAATTGGCCAGTGTTTCAGTTTCATTGTCCAACCCCTGTATATGCCACCATTGAAGAAATTGCATTCCAGAGCGAAAACATGTCAACACAGATGACAGATGGTGCATTAATTAACAGCAGTGTTCTGAAGAGTTTGGAGAGCGAAACACACACATAGACTGTTTCCTCTGCATGTATGTGTACCTGCTCTCTCTCACACACACACACAAGGTCTGACACCATTCTGTCAGAACACAGTGCAGCACTCACTGTTTCTCAAACGAGCAAAATGCAAACAAATCAAAAGAAAACAGATATACCAGATATTTTTAACCATCTCAGATTGACTCTGTCTCTCTGCCTGTCTCTCTGTCCATCTGTCTGTCTGTCTCTCTCTTTGATTGTCTGTCTGTCTCTCTCTCTCTCTGTTTGTCTATGTGTCTGTCTGTCTTCAGAAACAGCTGTTTGGGTGTCATACGGCTGTCTGCTCCCTGCTGTGATCATTTCTGAGAGTTTGAAAACCATTAATTAATGTGTTCAGTATTAATTCAAACATCATCATGTCATAATGCGCAGGAGGCTTGCTACAAATTGTCACAGTCCTCAAACTCTGTGTCATTTACACACATGCACATGTACACAGGAGTCTGTGTTTGGCTCATAGTTGCTGTCTCTGTGCAGCACTATATTTAGTCTGTTAGATGTTTATTAGTGATGAAACTGAAAGTGGGTGACAGCAAGCGCATGGGACGCATCTCACCGAACTGAACATCACAAACACTGCTGATACCACTGCCAGCAGTCTCTGCATCCCTCCATCCATCTGTCCCTTCATCCATTCCTCCATCACCTCCATCCATCTGTCCTCCCATCCAACTCTCCATTCATATCTGCCTTCATCCATCCCTCCATCACCTCCACCCATTTGTCCTCCCATCCAACTCTCTATCCATCTGTCTCTTCACCCATCCCTCCATCACCTCCACCCATCTGTCCTCCCATCCAACTCTCCATCCATCTGTCTCTTCATCCATCACTTCATCACCTCCACCCTTCTGTCCTCCCATCCAACTCTCCATCCATCTGTCTCTTCATCCATCCCTTAATCACCTCCACCCATCTGTCCTCCCATCCAACTCTCCATTCATATCTGCCTTCATCCATCCCTCCATCACCTCCACCCATCTGTCCCCCCATCCAACTCTTCATCCATCTGTCTCTTTCTCCATCCCTCCATCACCTCCACCCATCTGTCCTCCCACCCAACTCTCCATTCCTATCTGCCTTTATCCATCCCTCCATCACCTCCACCCATCTGTCCTCCCATCCAACTCTCCATCCATCTGTCCCTTCATCCATCCCTCCATCACCTCCACCCATCTGTCCTCCCATCCAACTCTCCATCCATCTGTCTCTTCCTCCATCCCTCCATCACCTCCACCCATCTGTCCTCCCATCCAGCTCTCAATCCATCTGTCCCTTTATCCATCCCTTCATCACCTCCATCCATCTGTCCTCCCATCCAACTCTCAATCCATCTGTCCCTTCATCCATCCATTCATCACCTCCATCCATCTGTCCTCCCATCCAACTCTCAATCCATATGTCCCTTCATCCATCCCTCCATCACCTCCATCCATCTGTCCTCCCATCCAACTCTCCATCCATCTGTCTCTTCATCCATCCCTTCATCACCTCCATCCATCTGTCCTCCCATCCAACTCTCCATCCATCTGTCCCTTCATCTACACTACAATCTTAGTATCACTAATTATTTTAATAACATACATCTTATAATGAACAATAAAATGTGCAATAATACCATGTTTTCTATATTCAGATTCTATGTGTTATATATTTCACAATTTTCCTGTTTTCTGTGTTTTCATTTTCATTATATGTAAAGCTGATTTGAAACAATGCAACATTGTAAAAAAGTATATATTAAAAAAACTGAATTGAATTTGATCATCCTTATGTTCCTTCCTCCCTCTTTTCATCCATCCATCAAACGATCTATGTCTGTCTTGTCTTTAAGCCTCTATCTGATGATGAATGTAGTAAAATTGTAGGAAGGGCATTTTTAAGCCATGCAAGCTTCACACACACACACACACACACACACACACAGAGCTCACAGTAACTGAATTAATTTGGTGATCTCTGGCTGTGTTTAAGTGGGACAGACAGCAGGGGAGAACAGAAGCAATATTCATAAATTCACAAAAAAGAGACAGACACAATAAGAGCGACAGCTAGAGGAAATATGACCAAAAATGGAATTGTCTATATTAAAAAAGAGGGAAAAGATGAATTAAGATGGGGAGCCTGTGAAACGACAGATGAGAAAAACTGATGGGGGATGTGAGTAGTTCACATACACACCACTAGTGTGTGCTGTTTCCTTAATGTGAGACACTCAGAAACCCTGACCCAGATACACACACACATCCTTCTTTCACCATGTTACTGAGAATGGCTCTTAGACTTCGGTTATTTTCATACTAATGGTATTTCAAGACTAATGGTATTTTCTTGGTGATGTATACAGCTTTGTAAATCTTACGGCACTTTAGGTGGTCCTAAAGTGAAAAAAACATTTATGCAATTGTCAGAATGTTTTGTCAGAAAGTACACTAAAAACACACACATTATACTGGAAACAGACCTACAAACAGACAGTCAGACAGACAGACAGACAGACAGAGAGTGACAGTCAGACAGACAGAGAGAAAGAAAAGTGTGTTCAAGGAGAACAGCACACACACAATCAGAGAAACAGTCATTTGGAAGACATTGTTTCTGCGAACAAACATCAAACTGAGTATACAGACTATACAGAAATAATAATTGCCTTTTACACACACACACACACACACACACACTTTAAACGCTATAGAAGTCTGCAACATACAGCATCTTTTTCATCTGTTTTTTCCTCACAATGAGTGTGTGCACAGTGTGTGAATACTGTTTATAGTCTTATTAAGTCTATTTTAAGAGTGTAATATATTCTCCAGAGCGTTCTCTGTTTCTAGCAGAATTCACACCGTGAACTTCCAGAGGCACGACTCAATAACTAAACATTGTTACAGAGTGTTTAACACTTGAGTGTGCGCACGTGTGTTGTACAGCTGCACTAATACAGCTATAGTGTGTAGCTCTACAGGAGTGTCACACTCTGTGTGTGCTTATGTTTTTTATGTCATGTTTCAGTGTATCCAGATTGACCTGTGATCCAGTTTGACCTGTTATCCTAAAACTTCCTATCTACATCAAGTGATTGACGGTTATTACAAACGTCTCCTTTCTGTAAAAATTGTCTAAATTGACAAAAGTCAACAATATTTACAGTAACTTTGTATTGCCAGGTGGTAAATGGCACTTTTGTTGGCAATTATGTTGTTTTTACATTGATGTTAATTTATGTGTTTAACACTTTAAAAAGCAAATTCTACTTCTCACAATTAAATCCACCTTGCTCTATGCCCTTCCCCAGCTGTATGCCCTGCCCCACTGTATGGCCAACCTCTGTTGCTGATACAGTTAACCATGGCCAACCCTGGAAAAATCTGTTACCATAGCTACACATTTATTTGATAATAAGTGAAAGGAGTTTTTTTTCCTTTTGACTTCTCTGAGAAGTCATTCAAAACACCGATGTCATGAGACTATGCCTAAATGAAGCTTCGGCACACTCAACCCAGTATTCGAACCCAAACCAGCCACATGCCAGTCAAGAGCACTATCCACTCCTTCACACACTTACACACATACATTTGCTTCTTCGTTTAATACAATTAATTTGTCAAAGTTTGTCCAAATCATCGTTTCGGATCAACACATGCAAGTGACCACTAGGTGTCACCATAGAGACGGATGTTAGATTGTTTCTAAGCTTTGAAACAATCCGGGACATTTGCTTCAAATGCTTAAGTGTTTCACGAAGCCTCACCCTGTCCACCACTGGGTAACAGAGGCTACAATCAGCCTGCAGTGAATACAAGACAGGGAGAGACTCTGAAAATGAATTATGTAGATACATTTTAATTGAACAAAGTACATTTCTGACATCTACTTTGCCAAATTAATTACTGTGCATTAATTATGTGCACTTAAATTCTTCCTTAAATTTAAACACAAGCGCCTACATCATTTTATGTTACCTTACATACATTTGAATTTCCCTGCCTTAACCTCTGACCTCAATGTTTAAAAGCATGATTTTCTGTGCTGACATTTGTAATTTTATGGCTCCTGTCTTTTTATATGTCTGTTTTCATTAGTTTTGTTACTGACATATTTGGTAATATCACATTAATTGTAATATCATATTAGCCAATTCCTCACTTTTCCTCACTTTTTCTATATTGATGTGTTATTCACACAAATAAAGTCTGTCTTTTTTATGTAAATCTACTACCAACATAATTCCCATAATGCACCTGAATGTGTTTTTTCACATTGTTTAATTTGGCTCTGTATGTTTGTGTTATGAACGTCAGTATTAATGTGAGAACAAGCTGCAGATGTTTAACACATAATCACTCAAGAGCTGCAAATAAAATGGGCCATTGGTTTTGTTTCTCACTCATGTTTTCATTCCTTTTGGTTTTGCTACCAAAACCACATACATCCCTTAAACCACCTGCATGTGCAGCTGAGACCATCAAAAATGCTTTCACGTCAAGCAAGTGAACATCACCTGAAGAAGACCAAAGCCTCTCTCAAATAAAAGTTTATGTAGAGGCTTCCTTTATAAATTGCACAAGAAGCATGTCCCACAGTAAAGGAAAAATAATACTGAATAAATCATTTGATCAAAACAGTCTAAAATCTGTGCCGCTTCCCCACACAGCAAAACCCCATGCCATGCTTCTTCCAGTTCAATGCCATCTATCACAAATGCAATAGGTGAACATAACATATTGTCACCGGAAATGACAGAACATTAATATGAAAACCACAAACTTTTAAATAAATCTTTAAAGTGTTTTACACCAAACGACTAATATTTGCAATTCAGACAGACTGAGTGTCTGACAGACAGACAGACAATGGTATGGGTAATAATCAATAGAGACCACAATGTGGGCAGTACCTTTTCTCAAACACACAGGAGTCCCAGGAATGAGTCTGTATTGATTTTGTACTAAGTGAACTTTCCGGTGTTTATTAGCGACCAATTTGCTTGTATTACTTTGTTCTGCAGACACCCTTACTCTCTTGCTGTTTAATGCAGATTTGTCTCAGTCGTTTCTATTTTTGCGTTGGTGACTTGATGCTTATTCAGTCCGTTCTGTAGCCAGATCCTCTAAGTAAAGGTGAGGTCACATTACGCACCATTTACTTCCATTCATACGCATGCTCATGTAAAAAAATTAACAATTTAACATAATTTAACATTAACGTTCCACAGTTCAAGTCTGATTCGTCTTCAAACTTCAAAGTTCAAGATCGATACGTCATGGCGTGACCTTTTCAGATGGATAATTCAGCAGTATTGCTCACATTTTCACATTTTGTACAATCACATTATCACATTTTGTACAATAAAGCTTTAAAATAACAAAACAACAATAACAATGCAAGCACGTCTATCCATGACAGGTAAATAAGAAACCCAACACTTTGATGGGTGATATCATATCTAGTTGCTGTCTATATTCGCAGGGGTCAGCATTTTGCATGCTAAAAGTCTAGTGTGATCGCAGCCTAATGCAGAACCAAGAGAAAACCCAACATTTCTGCACTGAATCTCTTCATCTCATGTCTTATGTCTTTCTGTCATCATATATATATCTAAATAAGAGCGTTGACACACACTCTCTCTAACACACACACACAAACATTTACTTATCTATCCTAATGAGAACATATTCTATTGCTTTATACATATCTATTATGTTGTATTTATACGTAGTGTTTTTATAAATAAGAAAATCCCAAAAGGATGTTTTGCTCAGATTTGTCAGGTTTTGCTCACTTCTGGGTACAAATTTGTCTCTAACATACCCCCCCATATCTACACTTTAGTTTATATTTTTAAAATAATAAATATTGATTTGAGGTGACAGTGACTGTATTTCGTCTGCCAAAGTTTTCTTTAATTCCATGTTTTCCTTTTAAATGCACTTACAAGTTTGTCGTATTTCTCGAGTATTTTGCCTGGCACTGGCAACGGTTATAAATTACATGGGTTCTCTTTGTCAAAATATTTACATACCCATGATTTGTGTCCAACAGCAGACACAAAATCTGTGTCTGTCATTTCGCTGCTAACACCGCTTTGTTGCATCGCAATCTGATGCACAGGCAGACAGTATAGTGAGGAAATTAAAATACACACTTTGGAGAAATTGCATAATGGACATCACATTACGTAAAGATGTGCAGAGTATCAAAATAAAAGTACCTATATTTTTGGTACCACGGACGAATGTTTTATGTGTGACATTGATGCATCGTATCATTACACATTTAATCGATACATCATTCCATATTGATGTATTGGTACACCCCTACTCAGTAGTGCCCCCTTTTGACTAAAGTGATGGGGTTAGTTTTGCCTATGGTCACCAAATGTGGTACATGTATTGCTTTCATCAAACCGCACAACTTTCAGTATTACATTCATTAGCTCTGCCCAACAGGAAGTGGGTCATTTTGGATTGTATGTGGCTGTTTTGTAAATTTAAGGCTTTGAATACTTCTCCTAGGGGACTTATGGGATTGTCAGCAAATTTGGCAAATATTATGCCAAGATATTAAAGATGCTAAATTGCAAAGGGATTTTTGATATCTCAAATGATGTTGCCATAGCGACATTATTCATGGCAAAAAATAGAAACAGGAAGTGGCTCATCTGCGTGCATTAAATGATTTCATAAAAATGGAGCTGTTATTTAGCCACAGAAACTGATGACATAGACTTGGCTATAGGCAAAAGAGGCAAAAAAAAGTGTTTCTCTTAAAACAGAGTTTAAAACAGTCCTTTTTAAATTAACAAAAGTCACTTTATAGTTGGTTATAAAAAGATAAGATATAGAAAATGCTAAATGAACGGAGTGAACAGAATGTTGATATCTCGAATGGTGTTGCCATGGCGAGGCAATCAAGTTATGGCTATAAATGGAACAGGAAGTGTCTCAAATCTTCTGCATGCATTGAATGATTTACATTGAAAAATATGTTTGATGTTGCAGACTGATCACAATGATGTGGCTATTGTGAGTCACAGTTGTAGCGCTACCAACTGGCAGCAGAAAGTGTGTGACTTACAATAGAACAGATTTTAAAGAAGTCCTCAACTATTTTTCAAATTAAATCCGTGTGACAACTAGCATCATTTTCTGAGAAGCGCTGAATGGCAATGGGGCTGTAGTGCTTTATATAATTATATAATTGTTATTCATCAAGAAAACACAGCCTGTATGTAAACTAAACTGTACAGTCAACATTCATGGATAGCTGTGATGAAAAGTGTGTGAAACTCAAGCCAGAAACGAGATCTCAGTGTGGACTCAAACATTTCTCATCTGTTTTTTTCAGAACCAAATTATCTGAGCTCTGCTATCCACACTTATGTTACTGTTCTGTACTCTTCTGTATGTCAGCAATTGTCTTGTATCTCACAGGATCGTTAGGAGAAAGACTTCAGACAGTGTTGATATTGCAGAAGTCTGAAAATGTTCTCTGCTACCTGTCCTGCTAATTGTCACTTATGTGTTTTGTGTGTGTGTGTTATTTTCAGTTACACATCTGTTAGGATTATAATTGGTTTCTGCTGGAGGAAAAGCTTGACTTCAGGTTTCTCTTTATTTAGGCAGCAGATGGTTTATGGTCCAGGCATGAATGCTTTGTTTTGACAGTCCTTTAGCATCCACAGTTTCTGCACTGGTAGGATTTGGGAATTTTACTCTGAATTTGAGTTTGAATGGGCTGCCAAACCTTTTGACATTTTCCACATTTAAGGGTTCTAAAAATGAAAGTGCTTTTAAAGGTGTGTGAAGTATTCAGGAAAAGTGTGATGTCTGTCAGCACAGAACTGTAACTCCAGTCAGGACTTGACAAGACATTCTGCTTCTGCTAGAGCTCTTACTCTGCTCTTACATTGTGGGTTTTTAAAAGTTTCAAATTTCCCTGCATTATCACACCAATCAAACCAACCAACCAACAAATAATTGTGAGCTTCATTACCACCGTTCTTAACCATGTGCACACTGTGGGTTACACACCCAGTTCAGGTGTTGTGGTCTCTGCTAATGAGATCAATCAGGTATGGAGATAAGACACGTGCAGTGCTGGAGTTTGGTTTGTGTGTTAATGACCTTGACTCTTCAAGACATCTTTAGAATGTATTGAATTGATTACTTACAGGCGTCCGGCTGTAATGTGACCAATAACGTGCGTTTGGTGGTGGTGCTATGTGGCAGGCAAAATACACATAAATAAATACATCAATTATTAATTGAAAAAAAGAAACCTAAATAATACACTTTACTGTCATAATAATATGACATATTCGTGCTTCATTTTTCATATTTAAAATAGATTTTTATGACTATCAACAACTAACCCTAACCAGTCAAAAAAAATAAAAATAAATAAAAAAATGTGTTGATTGTGTGAGTAATGTAACGAAGTATCAGGCAGAGTCGGATCCATCTGTAGTATCTTTAATAGTAACAAACAGGCAGGGGTCGATAACAGCAAACAGGTATGAAAGAGACAAGGCAAAAGGATAATCCAAAAACAGGCGAGGGTCGAGACAGGCAGCAAACAATCGATAATCCAGAAACAATCCAAGTCATACACAAAACACCAACAAGAATAAACACTCAGTAGTGTTGCCGGGGCAAATCAAGACTTCGCAAAGAAGTAACTGAAAGTGTCCAGTTTTATAGCGTTGGGTAAATGAGGTGCAGGTGTGGAAACAGGAAGTAATCCGTTCAACGGCGAGCATGATGGGAAATGTAGTTTTGAGAGTCCGTTTAGTATTCCGGTGATGGCTTCCTCTGGCGTCTCAACGGGGAAGAGGCTGGAGCCTCCACTGTAACAAGTAGGATGCGGTTCATACAAGATCTGTCAAATGGATAAACTTGGAGTAATATATTGATGTGATTATTCATATAACAAGGTTTGGGCTATACAAATTACGAGTTTCTTGGGAGAAATAACGAAACAAGAAGGGGACAGGAGATGGGTGTAAAATACAGGAGACTCCTGGGAAAAATGGAAGTGTTGACAGGTATGACCACCATTGAGTTCTTTTGAGACCTGTAGGGCATGATCTTAAAATGACAGAGTTGTTTATTAAAATCATATCCTAATAAACAACTCTTTGTTTATTAGGTTGTGGGTTTATTACACACAGTGTTTATTACACACAGCTACAGTGTTCCTGTAGCTCAGTTGGTAGAGCATTGCATTAGCAGCGCAAAGGTTGTGGGTTTGATTCTTAAGGGATCACACGTACTGACAAAATGTATAACCTGAATGTACTGTAAGTCGCTTTAAATAAAAGCGTCTGTCAAATGTGTAAATGTAAATCACATTACTAATTAAGTACAGCCGGACCACATCACAGTTCATTCCCAGTTAACAGTTTTAAGTTATAAGAATGTTTCCGCAACATGTCCATTAAGCAACAACGTTTCATTCTGTAATATTTTTACTAATATCTTAATTGTTTCATTCTGTAATATTTTTACTATCATCTTAATTGTTTCATTCTGTAATATTTTTACTAACATCTTAATTGTTTCATTCTGTAATATTTTTACTAACATTTTAGGAATAATGTTTTTGACAGAATATGTTAAAAAGGTTATAAGGCATATGCTGGCCATGTGACAAACAGGAAATGATACGTGGGACCATGTGACAAACAGGAAGTGGTAATGTGTCTATGGGAATTGTAGTCCAGAAGAGTTCTAATATTCGAGCGAAGGCTCGCTCTGGCGCCGCGGAGGAAGTGGTGCAGGAGCCTCCTCCCTAACAGAGCCCCCTCCGACATGAGAGGGAAAACGTCAACGGGGTCTACCTCTTGGTCTAGGGGCCGTGGATGTGGGGATGTGCTCTATGGAATTTCTCGGTGAGAGTGGGGTCTAGGATATCCCTGGCATTGATCCATGAATGCTCCTCTGGGCCGTACCCCTCCCAGTCAACGAGGTATTGAATTCTTTCTCCCCTGCGACGGGAATCTAGGAGCTGGTTGACCCGATAGGCCTCCTCGCCATCCACCATAGTTGGAGGGGCCTGCCTCTCTAACCGGAGCACCAGCAGGTTTCAATAGTGATACATGAAAAGTAGGAGAAACACGGAAGTGATTAGGTAATGATTTGAAATGGTACCACATACCTTGGGCTGAGCTTTTTACATAGTAATCGAAGGCGAAGATCTTTTGTGGATAGCCAAACCCATTGACCTGCAACAAAATTGTGATCTGGTCGTCTACGTCGATTAGCTTGTTCCGTCTGGCGGCGAACAGCATGTAGCAGGTGTGTGTGGGCTCTATTCCAAACTTCTTTGCTGCGGTGTAGCCAGTCTGTGACACCGGGTAAATCCATAGGTTCCCCCGACCAAGGAAATAGTGGTGGCTGAAATCCCAGAACACACTTAAAGGGGGTTATTCCAGTGGCTGGTTTGATTAAAGAGTTCTGAGCATATTCTGCCCACATCAGGAACCTACTCCAGTCTGATTGTCTTTGTTGACAGTATGATCGGAGGAACCCAATTATTTCTTGGTTAAGGTGTTCAATCTTGCCATTAGACTGTGGATGATACCCTGACGTGAGGCTAATGTTTACTCCTAGACCTTTGAAGAAGGATGACCACACTCTAGAGGTAAATTGAGGACCCCGGTCCGAGACTATATCATCCGGTAACCCATAAAATCTGAATACGAATTTGCAAAGCAGTTCGGCGGTTTCAAAAGCAGATGGTAATTTGGAAAGTGAGATTAACCGGCAGGCCTTGGAAAATCAGTCCACTATGGTGAGGATAGTGGTATTCCTCTGAGAGTTCGGTAGATCTGTTATGAAGTCTATTGCTCTATGGGACCAGGGGCGTTGAGGTGTGGGTAGCGGTTGAAGGAGACCAGCTGAAAGCTGTCGTAGGTTTTTTGAGGTTTGGCAGACTGAAGAGTTTTTAATAAACTTAACTGTATCTCTAGTAATAGTTGGCCACCAGTAGTGATTCTCTAGGAGATGAATGGTGGCAGTGACTCCAGGATGACCTGAACTGGTATTCTCATGAACTTGAGTGAGTACTCGATCTCTGAATTCCTCAGGAACGAACAAATGGCTTTAAACCGGGTGAAAAACAGTGCCCAATGGGCCTGACGGGGGTTCAAACGTTTTGCTGTGCGAATGTATTCTAAGTTCTTGTGATCGGTTATGACAATGAAAGGATGTGTAGCCCCCTCAAGCCAATGATGCCATTCTTCAAGAGCTAATTTGATTGCTAGTAATTCCCGGTTTCCCACATCATAATTCTGTTCTGCGGCCGACAGCTTACGGAAAAAAAGCGCATGGAAACATCTTGGGAGGAGAGCCATGTCTTTGAGATAGTATGGCTCCCACCCCATGATTGGAAGCATCTACTTCTACGATGAAGGGTTGCTCGGGATCCGGGTGACATTAAATGGGTGCTGATGTAAAATGGGATTTTAGTTCTGAAAATGCCCTGGTAGCTGATTCGTTCCATACAATACGATCTGACCGATGCTCAACTAGAGACGTGAGAGGAGCAAACTGAACTGAAATTACAGATGAACCTTTGATAGAAGTTTGCAAAACCCAGGAAACGTTGAAGCTCTTTTATAGTCTTAGGAGCTGGCCATTCTGTGACTGCTCGAACCTTGTTATCATCCATGGCTACTCCTTCCTTACTGATTACATAGCCTAAAAAAGTACTGGTGCGAGGGAATTTACATTTCTCTCCCTTGACGTATAAGTTATTTGCTATTAGTCATTGTAGAACTAGATGTACGTGTCTCTTGTCATCCTCCAGAGTCTCTGAGTAAACTAAATTATCACCCATATAGATTATGGTCCATTTCTCCAGCATATCTCGGAAAATGTCATTTATAAATGACTGGAAGACTGACGGGCTATTAGCTAAGCCAAATGGCATAACTAGATATTCATAGTGCCCGTATGTGGTAGAGAACGCCGTCTTCCACTCATCCCCTTTACGGATGCGAATCAGAATGTAAGCATTTCTAAGATCGAGCTTGGTAAAGTGCTTTGCCTTACGAAGTTGTTCTGGTGCGACGGGAATGAGTGGTAAAGGATAATAAAATTTGACAGTTACCTCATTTAAATTGCGGTAATCGATACACGGTTTTAATTCCCCGTCTTTCTTTTTAACAAAGAAGAATCCAGCTGATACGGGCGAATTAGATGGCCGAATAAAGCCCTTCACTAGTTCCTCCTCAATATACTGGTACATGGTGGTAGATTCGGGTTGGGATAGAGAAAAAATTCATTCCTTGGTGGGTAACTTATAGGCCTTTAAATCAATAGCACAATCAGTGGAGCGATGCGGAGGTAATTGAGAGGCCTTAGACTTGCTAAACACAACAGCTAGATCAGAGTACTCAGGAGGAACACTATTCTCTGGTTCAGGCATTACCTCACTCTGATAGACGGTCAAGGACAACGGGCGAATCTTTTTCAAGCAATGTTTATGGCAGTCTCTGCCCCAGCGAAGGATTTGACCTTCGCTCCAGGATATAAAAGGCTTGTGACGTCGCAACCAGGGCAGACCCAGAACTACAGTGTGATTTGGGGATGATATGGCAAATAATTGAATGTTTTTTGAGTGGAGCACGCCTATGCGTAGTTAAATCTTTTCAGTTTGTTGCTCCACTCGTCCCAATACCAGCGGTCGGCCATCTAGCACCTCCACTTCTAAAGGAGAGGAACAGAAGGTTAGAGGAATGTCATTATTTTTCGTTAACTCTAAGGACACAAAATTGGCTGCGGCTCCGGAATCAACAAGAGTAGAGGTAAGTATATTTTTCCCAGAGTAGATAAGGGTTATGGGTAGCTGAATTACATGACTAGATTGTGTGATAGTAGATGCTAAACTCACCATTCTTTGATCAGGCTTTGGTCGGACTGGGCATGTTATTCTCAGATGACCTGAATGGCCACAATATAAACATAGACCCTGACGATAACAGTGTTCTCATTCCTCTGAGGTCAGGCGGGTATAATTAAGTTGCATGGGTTCGGGAACTGCAGCGTGTTCCACCCTGGTAGGGACATGGCTTCGACAAGGTCTGCGGGATTTTATCAAATTATCAATTTGCATAGAGAGATCAATGTACTTACTCAATGACTTCCCCTCATCACGACAGGCGAGTTCAGACTGTAGTTCAGGCTTCAGGCCTTTGCGGTACAGGAGCAATAGCGTATCTTCAACCCAGGTAGTTTGAGCAGCGAGGGTGCAGAAAGTCAAAGCGCATTCCGCTGCTGGTAGTTCTCCCTGAGTTAGAGTAAGCAATCGTTCACCTGGACTAATCCCCTCCGCAGGATGTTCAAACACTTCCCTAAACTGTCGTCGAAAAGAATCAAAAGTGGGGAAGCCAGATCCATCCGCTCCTTAGACAGCTGTGGCCCATTCTAATGCTCTGCCCGTTAAGAGTGAGCAAACAAATGCCACGTGACTGCTCTCTGTAGGCTAGAGAGTAGGCTATTGTGAGAGGAAGAGCGAACATTGTAATAGGAACCCCTTACAACGTGCAGGTTTACCATCAAACGTCTCGGGAAAAGCAAGTCTCAGATGGACAGGAGTCACTGGAACGGTAACCGGTGCAGTAGGTGTAGTAAGGGGTGGCTGCCATAGCTTGCTGAGGGTAATCACGAGTTCCCTGTAACACTCGTACGAGCTCCTCAGTCAAATTAGTCAACCGAGCGAGCTGGTGCTGGTGTAGAGCTAGCTGAGCCGATTGAGCATTTACCTCAGCAGACAGCTGTTGAGCGGCTGCTGGATTGTGTAGTGGTGATGTCTTCTGTAATGATGACGCGGAGGCATGAGAATCCATCTGCAGCGTCTTTATTCTCGGTTCAAACAGGCAGACAGTGTAAATCACCAGCAGACAGGAATTTAATAGATTTAATAGAGTCAATAATCCAGGCGGGGGTTGAGGCAGGCGGCAAACAATCATAAACATTAAACACGCAAAGTCCAAGACAGGCAGCAAACAATCAAAAACCGTAATCCAATGGGGGGTCGTAGGCAGGCAGCAAACAATCAGTAATCCAATAGACAGTCCAAATATAACCAGGTGAATCAACAGGGAAAGATCGCTCTGAAATGTACGCATGGAGGCAATACAAGACATCGAGATGAGAATACAAATCTGAGCGTTTAAATAGCCCGCATATGCGGGCCATGTGACAAACAGGAAATGATACGTGGGACCATGTGACAAACAGGAAGTGGTAATTAGAGTTCTAATATTCGGGCGAAGGCTCCCTCTCGCGCCGCGGAGGAAGTGGTGCAGGAGCCTCCTCCGTAACAAACAAAGCTCACATCAGGTTATCTGTCTGATGCTGAATCCACTGATCAGACAGCATCCAGCATGTTCTTTTTGTTGAACAAACAGACAAATACTTTTAGAGCCCAACAGATGTTTAATTGGTTCAACTGAACAAGACAACTGAAAGCGAACAATAATTGGCTGACAGATGTTGTTGAAAGACAGACAGACAAACAGACCATATGCAACGCAAAAACAACATAGGCACACAAATCAGCCTAAAAACACACTGTCTCCTATAAACAACTGAATAGTTTCACACAGGAACATGATGTCATTTCAGTGTTCAGAGGCAGAGTGATTTTATTGCAGTTTGAGTTCGAAATGCTGGTGGCATCTCTCAGCTGAATTACCTAACAGAATTATTATAACATAAACAGGCTCGGCTAGTCATTTAATTCCAGTGTAAATCGACATCTCTGCATTTACAAACAGGATGTTTGAGAGTGTTTTTGACAACAGTGGTTTAAAATTCTTTCAGGTAATGAGAATTTGGATATTTATTACAGTGAATAGAGAAGTTAAATTAAAGGTCTGGAAACAAATACGTCTGGAAAAATGTTAAATGTGTTCACTGCGCCGACTGAAAGACATATGACATCACAAGTACTACAAGAGCGATTGAAGAACCGTTGGTTTTGTATGCGTTTTTATCATTCTCGCTCTACTTTAATGGCATTCACCAATTCATCATAAGCTATTTTCAGCTTTACTTAACGTTTGTATTTACAAATAGGACAGAAATGGTGAAGGTTTAAAATTCAGTTCATTAACTGCATTCAGTCGTTTTTACATCAGTTGTGCGAGAAAAACACAAATGTGTTCAAATGGATAGAATTAATATAAACATATTTTAACTAATTGTTGTCAGTGATACACACATTATCTTTAAGCTCCTTGGGGACAACAAGATTCTTCCAAAAGATGCTTGTGAAGAACGATGATGTCATGAGATAAGCAGAAAGTTTTACAGACTGAGGAAGTGAAAGTTAGTTTTGATGGGGATATAAAACCAACACCTTTACAACATCATTACACACACACACACACACGCACACACAGGCTTTATAAAATCCTCTCAGCTTTACTTTCTTTTCAACATCTCTTTGCCGTAGCGTCAGAGGAGTATGATGTGAGAAACACATACAGACGTGAGAAGATGCAGGATCTTGGTGAATAAAAACAGCGCAAGGCTGTAAATGAATGTTCATCACACATTTGGAGTGAGATCGTGAGAGAATGTTCTAATTTTAAACCCTGTGTGTTCGCGCCTGGGCCTGATGTGTTAACGTGCCAAAACTTCATCAGAACTCCAACACAGAAGTCTGTGTGCTTTCACAGGAAGACATGATTCTCACATCATACTCATATAAACACATAACGTCTTTAATGCTACCCACGAACAGCTCTTTTTAAGAGCAAATGTGACTTCAGCTGGTTAAACTCATTAACCAATCATCAGCTCTGGTGGTTTTGGTTAGAAGTCATATTGGATACAGTGAGAAAGAATTTTATTCTGGAGCATTTTTTTGGCAAAACCAGTGTAAGGCATAAGACACAGTCCAGCATTAACAATGTTTTGAATCCATGCGTCTTCTCTTAAATCATAAAAATGAAAACAAACAACAAATTGTTTTTTATTTTTCATTTCCTTAACAAAATTTTACCTATATCTCTTCTATATTTTGTTTCTCATTCTTACTTGAAAAAAAACTAAATTGTGAAAAGGAAATAATTAAAGTCTTAAAGTTCTATTTTCAACCAGGAGCTACAGTTTCTCATCAACATTTACAAAGATCACTGGCAGGGGGGCAAATGACTAGTTAAACCATGGAAGTGTGTAATAATTACATGCAGGTGTCAGTGGATACAGGTTCATGTTATTAGAGCAATAAGTTTATAATTAGTATATTATAAATAAACTAGATAATAAGATTTGAGAACACACTTGATGTTATCTTTTTACATGAAGCTAACACATTTTAACATTAACATGATAGTGTTACAAAGCCGGGCTCCCGTGTTAGCGAGGAGCACGAGGACTCTTATTTTGATGTTTAGTTTTTGTTACATGTCTATGATGTCACTGTTGGTTTATGTCACTTCCTGGTTTTGTCTGATTGTTTGCACCTGTGTCTAGTTGATTAGTCTGTCTATTTAAGTTCCTGGTTTATGTTGTTTGGTGTGGGTTATTGTTAGGAGTCTTTGTGTCGCAGTTTGTTCGAGGTCTTTCATTGTTCATCGTGTCTTGCCTGGTTTTTGGATTACATTCTGGTTTTTGGATTACGTTTATTGGACT
>JAZGTI010010621.1:0-17499 GCA_036877585.1 Botia kubotai | reverse complement strand
AGGGAGAGACCGACAGCCATGCAGGTGAGAGAGGATATGCACATGGACTGACAGAAAACGAGTGAATGATAGCAGTTTTAATATCATCATTTGATGTAAAGCGATAATGTGTCATCACTTCTTCATTCGAACATCGGCGCGTGGCCAGAGATCAGCTGGCGCGATTCTGCTTTAAAACCGGCCCGGCGGATCATCTGGACCTTTTGTAACTTTGGATCCCTGACAAACACTAAGTTGGCTTAACGTGATTCTGTTGGCAGAGAGGACCGAACGCTCCCCACCTTCCATGCATCTTTCTCTCGTGTTTTCTAAATCGTTCGCTGCTGTTTTTTAAAGACCCAGACAGACAGAAATAGCCGTGATTCACTGTGGATGCAACATGGCCAGCAGTGATGATGCGGCGCGTGTGACCGTCGCTGGAATCCAGAGCGCGTAAAAAGTGTGTGCGCGCATACGTGTGACCTGCAGAAGAATGTGCTACGTTTGTGTGACATCGGGGGCACGAGGAGATCCCAAGTCACAGATAAAATTGGTGCAGGATGGGGCGACGATGTGTTGGGCCTCAGCTGCTCTTATTACTGTATGTGCTTTCTAATATTAACCCTCCGTGCATGTTCTGTCCCGTCCCTGAGATGGGTGAGTGTTATTTTTAGGGCCTGCTTTTTCCACTACTGCATGGGTACACTTGAGGTTCTCAGTCAGGTGGTGAGGTGTGAGAGGGGCTAGCCTAATTCGTGAGGTCCAAAAGCAAGGCTTGATGTTTGTAACACATGATTTGGCAAGGCAAGGATGGCACCTGACAAGGCAACCCACACCTTCAGTTTGAATTCATGTAGGTGAAAGGGCAATATAGAACATACAAATGTGTAATATGCTTTTTAAAGGTGCAACAGAGGCAAGGGGTGATAGCTGTTTTCCAAAAGTTGCTTTTAAAGTTTTACTTTCAGACACATATTTTAATTCTTTACAGTGACTACTCCAAAAAAAACAAAAAAAACAAAAAATCTCCAAAAAGAAAACTATAAAAGTAGCTCATACAATTTATGCTATATGTCAGCCCTTTAGAAGCTAGCATTGTAGAAGCTAGCTTTGTATGAGGAACAGATTAAAATAGTCTTTAATAAAAAGTCTTAGTTCACTTAATATCACGCAAAATCTCATTCACACTAACACTTATTTAAGCTCACTTCAAGATGTGTTACATCGTGTTTTACATCAGTGATGAAAATGTATTCAAAAATGAATCAAACTGCCTAAAAGTCTAAAAGAGGTTTAACAATAAGTACTACAATTATTAAAACATCCAATTAACATCATAAAAATCGTACATTTCTGTTACAATTGTTACAATGTCTGTGTGCGATGATGTGTGCAATGGTAAAGAAAATAACAGCAGTGCAAATACTTCATATTTACAAAGTAAAATGAAATAAAATAATAAAAGTTTGTAATAAAAAGTCTGTAATAAAAGTTTGAAGTACAAAAAGTATAATAGAAACAAATAAAAAATGAAGTGTAAACTAGGAGATTCGAAATAAGAACAGCAAATAATAAGGACAAGCGAGAAAGATATTCCATCGAGGCAGATCTCTCTCTCTCTCTCTCTCTCTCTCAGTTTTCATGTGTCCAGACCAGTAATGTGACAATCTGGGGATTATGCATGTGGGCTGCACTTGCCGTCCAAGCAAGCCATCATCCCCCGTGATGTCACAGGACAGGAAATGGGTGTTAGATCAGGGTATCACTGTCACGTCTCACACACACCACTAACACATTTTATCCTGCTGTTTGTCCTTTCTCTCTCCTCGTCAACTACAGTACAGTACATCTCTCTCTCTCTGTCTCCCTCTATCCCTCATATTCTGTTTATCCCCCATTTGTTTTGTCATCACATTCTAGCAAGTAAAGCTCACCCAGTAAAAAGAAGGGGTAAATCTGTCTTGCGCTTTATGATAGCATGGGAACAATTTACAATCTACAATGACAAAAGCCACAAACAGATTTTTGTACAGTGGTTTTATTTGTAAGACTAGGATTAATACCATCTTGTCATCAATAGCATTATTAAAAAATTCCAGTGCAAGTCTAGGCTGTTTAGTCTGGTTTGGTGCAAGTTTAGCTGATGTACCAACATAGTCAATCCAGCTAACAATTTTAGGTTGTAAGAACTTTGACCTAATTTTTAGGTCACATTTTTAGGTCAAGTTTCCATTTTTAACAGAAATGTAAAAAAAATTATTTTGAAGGTTCTATAAATGTTTTAAATGTCCAGTTATTTAAATGTATTAAATTTATTGTTCGGTCTTAAGAACTTTTTCAATTCCGTAAAGCTTTCAGCTTAACGTTTTTGATATTATATGATAAATAACGTTAAAAAATCTACCAACATTACTGCAAGAATGTTTTTGAAAACTTTGACAGAACTTTTATAGAACATTAGCCAATTTTATGAGAGCGTTACCTATTAGCTGGGACGATGGTTACCAAATCTTAGCTGGTTGGATAAGCGGACTGACTTTCTGGTCAAAGTGCAGTAGCTGAAAATCCTGGCAAGAACACCAGCATCCTCATGCTGAGGACCAGTACTTTGAAGAGTCATTGTTTTGAAACATGTACCAGCTTTGCACAGGTGTGCCTTTAGCCCATTATTTTGGGCAGAGCTGCTTCATATTGTGCAGACTAGTTAAATTAAGCTGGACTGAGATCAGAGGTTTGACTTTGTTCTTAGATCACCTTCAATGGCTTAAGTGTGTGAAATGATTGTGTTACCATCATACTTCACAGTAGCAGTGAGTTTTTTTCAGGTGATGGTATCATCAGAACCACAAAATTGTTTCCCACATCACAACTTGCTCACTATTCCACCTTTTGACAAACTCAAGACAGGCTTTTACATGGTTCTTATTTTAGTAATTGATTCCTTTGTTCGAACTTTAAAACATGTTAGTGTTCTCCTGAGATCTTAAGATATGCTTTTATTCAAAGCAACATAAACTGCATTCAGCTATACAATTTATACAAGTATTGGGAATCAAACCAATAACCTGTTGTTCCCAGCTAACAATTTAATATTGTAAGAACATTTACGCAACATTGCCATTAAGTAACAAAAATGTTTTTTTATTTTGAAAGTTCAAGGAATGTTAAAAACATCTCGTTTTTTGACGTTGTATTAAGGTTATGGCTTGTTTTTAAGAAAATTATTAAAACTTCTTTTAAATCTGTAGCTTTTCAAAGTGTTCCACTAACTACTTAAGTTTTGGGTTTTTGATATTTATAAAACGTTTAAGGAACATTCTACTAACGTTACAACAAGGACGTTTATGATAACTGCAAGAACATTTTGTAGAATGTTTAGAGACATTGGAACATTCTGACAATGTTCCCTGTTAGCCAGGTTGCTAGCAGCATGCACTACCAATTTAGCTACAGGAAAGCTGGAGCAACTTCAAAGTAGTCGCTGGTCTTTCTGTGGCTTCTATCCAAAACTTTTTGTAAATGATCTTCAGTGTCAGGGTGGTTTGATGCAGCTTACACTTCCTGCCAAATGATCAGACTGTGCCTTCTGGAACATCTAACCGATAAAGTTTATCTGTAGTTTCTTGGAAATTCTCTTTAGTCATAACACAGCTGTCTTCCATATTCAAAACGTGGATAATGCTCCCTTGTGGGGTTTTCATTCAGGAAATGTGGTAGCTATTTGTTTCATTTCATTTTATTGATGAGAAATGGTACAAGCTAAAACTGAACTCGCGTCACCCACAACACGTCAACACAAACTGAAGGTCAATGAAAATCACCTATTTTAGTTAAAAATAGCAGATTAAAATAATTTTGAATTGTATTACATTAACATTCAAATCAGACCACCTATGGATTCAGTAAGCAAGGTTAATAACTTGAAAATTACAAAAAGCTGCAGCCATAACAAACTGATTGCTTAAAGTTTTATATTTTGGTTTTGCCTTTATTTAAAATTATGCTAGTTAGCTTCACTAAACATCATTTGTACCTGTTCTACATGCACCACTTTGATATCACTGTATCGTAACATTAGAGTGTCTGTGTTATTCAACTCAGAACCACCCCTGTTTCACAGATTAGCCTTTGATATTCACTTTTCAAAATAACAGTCTTTAAAA
Organism: Botia kubotai; assembly: GCA_036877585.1. Lineage (NCBI taxonomy): Eukaryota > Metazoa > Chordata > Actinopteri > Cypriniformes > Botiidae > Botia > Botia kubotai. The sequence goes on along the minus strand of JAZGTI010010621.1, from coordinate 13,357 downwards.
AAAATAAAACTAATTTTGTCTCAAAGCTAGTGTTTTGCTAATCAAAAGTCATTTGCTGCAATTAACTTTGATCTATGAATAAGACATATTATAATTCTAGTACAGAATGTTGTTTTTAAGGCTAAAGTAATGCGATGCAAGTCTGCTGTTCAGATGAGAGGTGTGGTTTGTCAGGTAAGGATGATGACTTTGATGTTCTGGCTGCAGGCTCTGGTGGAGGCACTGAGGTGAGGGGAGGGAGGGGCACACCCAGTGGCCATCTAACCGCGGCTGCACACTGCGCTTCTGAATAATTCATGGGTGAGAAAAATACAAACTTGCACATTTACCGCACAGATACTTGTTCTTTTAAAAGATTGATAGGCCTAAGCAGACAGACTAGGGTGAATAACTAATGTGCGTGTTTGTTTCTTGTGAATGTGCACATTGGGGAGACAGCAATGTTTGTTTTTGAATACGCTAGTAAGCACGCTTAACTGGCTGAGGAGTTGCCCAGCTAACAGGCAACATTCTCAGAACGTTGGCTAACATTCTCTGAAAGTTCTTTCAAAGTTATCAAAAGAATTTTTGCCGTAATGTTAGTAGACCATTTTTAGTTTGTAGATCTATATTATATCATACATATCAAATGTTAAAAAAATGTTACAGAATCAAAAAAATGTTTGAACAACTTTCTTATAGCCAAGGAATAATGTTAATAAAACGTCTAAAAAATAAAAGCATAATAGAAAGTTTTTTAATTATAAACATTTGTAAAACAACATTTTAAACATGTTTGTTATTTAATTTCAAATAAAAAATACTAAAATTGTCAGCTGGGTGTGCACCAGTAAGTTTGTATGTGTGTGTGTTTGCATGGGCGTGTGCTAGTGCGTTCGCCCTTAATGCATAATTGAGGATTTCAGAGAACAGTTGAAGTGGAGATTATTACGAATTAATACATTTTTAGTTTGGAGACATTTCGTGATTTGTTTCTCAGTGGAAAAAAGCGTCTCAACTAAAGCAGAATAACGAGTCTCTGACTGCCAATGGAACAGTCTGATTTATTCCCACACTAAAATCACAACAGACGCTTCAATCAGCAGACACTAAACAGAAACCCGTGCAGCCAGTTCCTCAGTTCATCCTAGCTAAATCATTTTATCATTATCACGTGTCAGGTGGTTTTAAATGGCTATAGATTTTCCATTGACTGCTGTTTTATCAGTGTGTAAGCTCTTGATCTGAGATGTCAACACTGGTAGCTGTCTACAGGTGCAAACAATAATCATTTCTTGGAAAAATCAAAAAGTACATTTCACAGAATTAATGTTCACTCTCCTTCATGTCATTCCCATATGCTGATATTTCTGCATTAAAACAAAATAATTTTTTGAAGAACAATTACGTAGCTCTTGTTTAATAACCTAGTGAACAGAGGCTGTCACTTGACAAAATGACAAAAAAACAAGCAAACATAAAATGTACTTGTGTAAAGCCTCTAAAGTGTTTTTGTTATTTTTAGACATTGACACAATACAAATTGTCATGTGAGAAGCAAGTGCAGCATAACAATTCTTCCGAAATTTCTTTTGTGTTCCAGAGAAAAATAACAGCATGCGAGTTTGGAACGAGAGGGTGTGTCGATAATACAACAATCTATTTCTTTCAATTAAATACATTCTAATCTACTTTAACTATGTTTATTCCTGCATGTGGATTTTTAAGATTGCACTAATCCTCAGTCCTAAAAATCACGGAGCGCGCCACCACCCCTCGTACTCATACACAAGCATCTGGAAATAAATGACTTGGCTGGGAACATTAAGAAATAGAGATGACATGCCAGACCTGTCTGACTGCTGCTTCACATTCTCTCACCCTTCCACCCTGCTTGGAACTCCCAAACAACACACACATGCTAACACACACGTACACGCATAAGCATCTGGCCGCAGCTAATGCAAACTGCAAACAGGCAACGTTCTCAGAATATTGGCGAATGGTTTTTAAAAGTCTCTCAAAGTTGTCAAAAACATTCTTACAGTAACAGTAGCAGATCTTTTTAATTGTATACATATCAAAAAGGTTATTCTTAATTTGTTAGTGGAACAGCTTAAAAATGTTCCTGAACTATTTTTGTTACTTAATGGAAATGTTAGGGAAATAATCTTGTTAGCTGGGTTTGACTGTTTCTGCATTGATGCTTATGTGGAAAGCTGGCGGTGGTCCTGAGTTTACCAGTGCATGTGCCTGGAAAGTGTCATCTTAAACTGGGGTCTCCCCACCTATAAAATATGCATCATATACAGGATAACACGGAACGAGCTCAGGAGCATACACAGACATAGACCAGGACAACAATTAGACTTTGCTCCATCGAGCATGAGTCCGGCAAACAAACACAAACAGCATTGAGATTATCTATAAAGTTTGTGAGATGCTATGAGCGAGGATTGCTTATCTTGATTTGCAGTATCTATTCCATTTTTGTAAACAAATATAGTTGACCATACAGTGGAAGTAACATAAAGTACAACAGCACTTTAATTTGGTGATGAATCTGTGTCTAATGCATGCACACATGTGAGCGTATAATTGATGTGATGGAACCCTCATCAGGTTTCAGCGGGTTCCACAAATATGTGCTATATATGTGTATTACAATTGTGATTAGCAAAAAGTAAACATGCATACTTCAGTTAAATCATTGGCTAATTACTTTTGAGTACAGTCAGGAATCCTAAGGTAATACAGACACTGTCTAAATCCACAGGGCCCGGGGTCATGGGTTCGATCCCAGAGAACACAGAAACTGATCAAATGTATACCATGAATGCACTGTATACAGCTCCTAAAAGCATCTACCCAATGTATTGTATAAAGCACTATGCAAAATAAAATTAGCTTGCAATAACAATAATAGTCTCATAATAAGGACATACATATTTTTCAGATGCTCAAAGATCAAACGTTTTACATTACAGTGGAATATCAGTTGTGGGAGAGCAATATGATGTGCATGTTACATAATCTTGCTATTTACATAGCATCCTATAACGGGCAACTCCTGCGTTGAACCGAAGCACAGGTTACACGTCATTATGTCATCCATGTAAAACAGTCCAGCCTGAATGACATCGGTGCAGCGTTCGCGGCTGACCACACCTCCACAGACACGTAACCCTTGACCCAGACAAAGTTTGAACACTGCTCATCAGGGACCTGCGGAATGCAGTGACTCGCTGCCAGAATGACCAGTGTGTGTGTGTGTGTGTGTGAGACTTTGTGCTTCAACATCTTCTTGCGTCTCTTTCTGATGGACGACACTGGCTGTGAGGTCACAGCTGTGCTGGTCCACAAGCTCCACCCACAGCATCTGGATCAGATCCTCGTGGGACAAATGGGAAAATATGAGGCTCACTCTCACACAATCTAATGCACACTCACTCAAACAGACCCAGCTAACAATTTTAGGTTGTAAGAACGTTTTCCTAACATTTCCATTAAGTACATTTTAAATTTTCCAAACATCCATTTTTAAGACGTTGTATTTACATTATTGCTTGATTATAAGAACGTTATTCAAACTTTTAAATTCTGTAACATTTTGAAAACGTTCCACTAACAACTTAGGAACAACATTTTTGATATATACTGTATATATATAGGATGTATAATGTTAAAAAATGTTCTGCAACTTTAAAAGCACTTTTAGAGAATTATGGCCAACGTTCTAAGAACATTTGCTGTTGGTTGAGAAACAAGTACACATAAACGCTAACCATGGTGGTGAGAAAACAGCTCAATAATACATTTTGTGATGTTTTTTGGCTTGTACTTTTCTCCTCCAAATTGATGTTACTCCGTCAACTCCCTCCTTCAGACCAGCAGGACCACGTCATCACAGCATCATACACACACAGCTCACGTTCAGCAGGCCTCTGTTGTGACGCCCTGTGGACCACAGTCTGGGCAGCTGTCCATCTGACAACAGGAAGCCTCCCTGGCCCAAGAGCTTTCTCATTGTGGTTTCTTGGCTCTCTGTCTTTTACTTGACGATCATTGCGAATGACCTCAGCTGCTGTGAAAAACGCAATTCTAATCGAAACACATACACCTACAAATTTAAATGTGGTTTAAGTGCTTTTTGCCAAAAGTAAGATGATCTTAAAAAAAGTGTCTGTGTGCGTATGTGAGTGTAAAATTATGCCTGAAAGACAGGCTTTTAAAGAGACAGTTCACCCAAGGTGAAAACTGTATCAATATTCATATACCCTCATGTATTATATTTCACCTCTTGATTTACATACATTTGACAGAGGATTCAATCCAAAGTAAAACTCTGACGTCATTTTAGCATGCGCAATCCCTGAGACTCAAACCCATGGCCTTGGTGCCCATGGCACCACCTAGCTAACAGAAAACGTTCTCAGAACATTGACTAACTGTTTTGTGTTCTCTCAAAACAGTTCTTGCAGTAACATTAGTAGAACATTTTTCTAACGTCATATATCATATATATCAAAAATGTTGTTCTTAAGTAGTTGGAGGAATGTTTTAAAAATGTTGGAGAATTTAACACCAAAACAAATAACGTTTTTAATGTTTCTGTACATAATGGAGATGTTACAGAAACATTCTTACAACTTTAAATGTTTAGCTGGGCATGCCAGTTGTGTTACAGAAACATACATTTAATAGCCCTGCCAGTGTGACTTTGCTTCAGCAAGGTCATAAAAGCACCATATTGCAGTATGATGTACAAAACACACAAGCACATGCTCATATATGCATTTATATTCCCTTGAAATACAGCCAAAAAAGGAAAGCCTGAAACATGTGGCAAAAACTGTGTTACGTCTGATTTAATTCATTGCTTGTCAAAATCTAATGCGCCCAACAGACTAATAAAATGTGCTGTAGGAGCAGAGCTAAACGCTAATAAAATACATTTAAAAATAATATTCCACATTTCACACTTTCTAAAGTGTGAAATGGTCAAATAACTGAATAAGCTTTGGTGTTCTCCTTCTATGTGTGTTTGGTGTCAGTTTCCTTGTTTTGTGTCAAATGAGTGAAAGTACATCCATCTGTTCATCTTATGTGTGGCACTGTCTATCTGTGAGAGTTTGCTTGTGTAGAGGTGTTTACTAGGGGAAGGTAAATGCCCTCGTCTCTATGATGCTGGGGATTGTTGACAAAACAAGAGGCAGCCAGGAAAATAGCAGATCCAAAAAACAAACACTAAAAACTGGTTATGTTTTTGAGCACTCCTATTGTACATTGTTAAAGGATAAGCTGAAAAAATCAGTTTCATTCTAAAATATGCACAGCTGTCTTTGTATAGGTTCAACTGGTAGAGCGTGGTGCTACCAACATGGGTTCAATTCCCAGGCAACACTCAAAGTAAAACTAACTAACAAATTTAGGTTGTAAGAACGTTTCTGTAATGTTTTCTGGAAAACAATCATATTAACGTTATTGCTTGGTTATAAGAACATTCCTCAAACATTTTAAAGTTCTGTAACATTTTTAAAATGTTCCACTAACAACTTAAGAATAACGTTTTTGATAAATATGATATATAAAGTTAAAAAGAATTCTACTAATGTTTTTTAACTAACTACTAATGAACGCTTTTGATTGCTTTGACAGAACTTTTAGAGAGCGTTAGCCTTCCCTGTTTGCTTGGTAAAACGTATCTTGAATGCGCTGTGAGGAACTTATAAAAACGCATAAATAAACATCGACAGTGAGCATTTGCAGACTGTATGAGAAAGTGAGATACTAAGAAATATGGAGCCAGTCTTAGAGGTCATGTGGTGATTTTGTTGTCCTTATTGCTCTGGTAATGTCCTCATCTATTATGGATCAGAATCTGAGATTCTATGTCTTAACAAATCCTCTCAAATGTACTTTTTATATTTGCCTGTCTCCTGCAATAGAGACGTATCCTGTTACGCAGTAAACGCAGACCCAGACAGACACGTCCATTCAAAAAAACAGTTCATAAACACCTCGCCCCGAAAGCGCTGTTACAAACCTCATTACACCGTTTTTCTGTGGTTTGAAAGTCACTCACTACGTAGGAGCTCCAGCTCATTCTTGATTTACCGGCAAAAGACGCAAATGGCAAACAAGACGTAAATAATACAAGAAACATTACAATAAACAACCAGAAACATTGTGTAACAACTGTATGAGGTATGACATGTTCAGAAATAGCTCTTTTCAAGACAAATAAGAAGAGAATGGATAATGGGGGAGAAAACTGATAAACAACAGATTGTGTGCGTAAAGAAAGACAAAGCATGACAGCTCAGACTAGATCATCCATAGAGAGAGAGAGAGGGAGAGAGAGAGGGGGGGGTTCACAAGGTTCATACCCAGCATGCATGTTTGTTTGCACGTTTGTTCATTTGTGAGCCTTAACATGAGTTTTAAAGCTTGTGAGTGTGCATGTGTTCTCTCACTGTGTAAAAATACTGCCCATATGATGGCAAGCGCGTGGCATGGGGATGGTGACACAAGTAGCGCCTCCAAATAGCTCCGCCAAGATATAAATAGCCTCTCTGAATGCAGCCAGCCCGCAAATACAGAGCAGCACTATCGTTTTACTCACCCTGAAAGAGACAGAACTGGAGAGGGAAGGAGGGAGAGGCAGAGAGAGAATGAAACAGACTGGGAGAGAGAGAGAGAGAGAGCAATCTGCCTGTCCGCTTGTTTAACAGTTTCATTATGTGAGTAGTGCGTCACTATGAGGTGGAAAAAAGTGAAAAAGAAGGAAAAAATTAAAGAAAGGAAAGGAAAGAAAGAAAGCAAGGGCGTATCTGGCAGGGCAACGGTTACCAGAGGGGATAATGAGGTTCAGGAAACAAGAGCCCTGTACAGTATGTGTGCGTGCATATATGTGTGTTGGGTCTGGCTGGTTATGTAATGTGATGTATGCAAGATTCTGTTTCTCTCAGGTGATGGACTATGTTTTCTAGGTGGGGGGGGTGTTAGGGGTATCTGTGCATTTGTCTAATGTAGCACAGTCTGCCATTTGTGTTATATCATTCTCAAACCACTTCCTCCTATGACATCATCAGAATGGCCCACTGCCCCTGATGTTCTCACCACAGCGATGACTCCACGCCAGGCCTCGTTCTCTCTCACTTTCCACTCCTCCGCTGTGACCCACTTGCGCGTCTGCTCTTGCGCGGGACACGCACACACACACCGCGTGTGTGTGACGCAGTCAGGCTTGGTTGGGCTCCTGTGGCCTGGTTCTCAGAGGCAGCACTGACTGGACTCTTTGTCTCAGCGGCGGAGTTAAAAATAAAACCCGGGAAAAGAGTTTGGCCAGCGTCGTAGCAGTGTTAGTGATACGTTTTGCCAACGTCGGTGGAATAGAGACCCCTTTACCAATTCAGACGCATATGGATACAATCACACACCTCTCTCGGGAGCTGAACTCAGGATGAACTCCGATGTGAAAAACATCCCAAAGCAACAGCTCACAGTGTTTTCTGGCTCAGTCACAAGCAGTTTTGTGGTTTCAGCATCCACAAAACCTCATGACGGAACACTTGTGTCATATTGTATCGTAACTAACACACACACAAATTAAATATCCCCTCCATCTAAACATACGGCTTCCATACAGCTGTAATGTTTACATGTCATGCTACTTTTCCTTTTGATTAGGAAGGAAAAAGAAGGTATTATATAATGGAACGCCTTTAGATTTGGTGGAAGATTTTGAAATGTAAAACTCCAAGATAACTTTAAAGGCAGCACTCCTGTGTTCTCTCAAGTGATTCTGAATGTGCGGCCTCAGAGCTCTTGCTTTTGAAATGTACCTTGTGTACTTGGTGAAGCGTGTAGGTTTTGGTTACGCTAGTTTTATGTTGAAATACTTCTACATAAAGTTAAATGTGTTATTACATGGCAGACAAAGACATCTAAAGCAACAAATATTGCATGGAATAGATATTTAGGCATTTGACAGACGCTTTTATCCAAAGCGACTTACATTGCATTATACTATACATTGTTTCTGAGTATGTACAATCCTTGGGATCGAACCCATGACCTTGGTGTTGTTAACACCATGCTCTAACCAGTGAGCTACACATTTTGTCAGAATGTTTGTTCTGCCAATGCAAAGCTCTACCTGTTAAGATACTGATGAGCAGCCCAGCTCTATATGTTAATTTATCTGAAATCATACTAGGATAATGTTTAATAAAGTCTATGATTTCCGAGAAGCACAAACCTTTTTTATAGGGTACACCAGGTATTGGGACATTTATTTGTGTATCCTTTCCCTGAACAATAGCAGTGGATATGTTTATATCTTACAATAACATTGTAATCAAGTTTTTTTCTGTAGTAAAACAACTAGCCTAGCATTGCCCTGAACATACTGCTTCCATACTCGCGTGCTAGCTACTACACTGCAGCACAGTCAGTACACGCTTTGTTAACAGAATAAGAGTGTGTGGCAATAAAAGGAAGCTGATCGTGTGCTTGGTAATATAAACCTGCAGCTTTTGTTAAGTGTGTGAGTGGCATACTTGATGTTATGGGGTCACCTCTTACCCCTAAGGCAGGGCAAACCCCTGGCACATTCTGTGAGTACTGGACTCAGGAAACAGTCACAAGGGATCCCTCCTGCCAAAATACACACACCCAAGGATGCCATAGAAGAATTTGTCAGCTTGCTGGAAGAGCTGGGTGGGGTAGGGGTTCTTAAAGTACACCCCGTCCCTCCACCCAACCCAGAGAGGAATCAGGTGGTGAGACAACACGCTGTGTGCTAGATATATCAGCAGACGGGCTATTAATGTCTCAGTCACACACACATAACACAGGGGTACGGTTACAGTGCATTATATGGACAGCTCAGTCTTAGCTCTCGGGCAACGACCAGTACATTTTTAATTTAAGTGTTTTTCTCTGCATCTGTAAACGCAAAAACTACACGGACATCAATATTTTCTAATATTGATATACTTTAAAGCCAAAATAAACAAGATCTAATCATTGTGTTTCTACATTCACAACACAAAAGCGACATTTGTTTTGCACAAAAATCGCTAGTATAGCTAGCAGTGTCTTTTATTGCGAATGGTTATTTACATTTTACATTTACATTTTGTCATTTAGCTTTTATCCAAAGCGACTTACAGATGACATGGTTATGATGTGGTGCTGCCGTACTGTCTTACTAGCTTGCAGAGAATGTGTCTGACATAGTAAAAGACAGATGCAATGTAACTGACACAAATTGAGTCTTACCTGCCCTGGATGAACTGTTTTCACATTCGGTATGATCTGACCTTAAGTTTATTTCCTAAACATGCCCTCTTGTTTAGGGCTGGCTCTGTAAAGCGCTTAACTACCAATCATCACACACTCAATTTATCACTCTCTTTCAATAGCATACATATAAACTTCTCTTGCCTGGGTAAGGAGATTATCCAAAAGAAACTTAACTAAATAATCCATGTATACACAACAAATAATTTGTGTGTGTGTGTTGGGGGGGGGCTGTTAGTGGCAAAACACACAAAATGCAACATTATATGCATTATAAACATCTTAAATTACAGCCTATAAAAGTCTTGCATAAAAACGTCAAACGTCTGCTAAACAAATAACAAATAAATGTTATTAAACTGTTTTCAAATGTTGGTTACACATGGTTTGTATCTTAGTTAAAACAATGTCAAATAAATTAAACATCCACAAACAACTAGATGTACAATGAATATACTGTGAAGATCAAAGCAGAATCTTTTGAGGTGTGTGTGACTGAGTTCTTGCATTTACGTGTGTAAAAGGTTTTTGAACTAGATACAAATGTGCCAATAAAGAGTACCAAGGGTGTTTAAAGCTATAGACTTCAGTACTGAGATCTGTGAGATCCCGGAAAATAATGTCTGTTCCCACCAGTGTAAACCTTCCTGTGGAATTCAGGCCTTTCCGTTAGTCTTCCTCAGTCCTAACTTATCAAAAATAACCTCTTATGTTTTTAATACATCACACACACACATTTTGGGTTTTCATGTTTTATGACATTCCATAGACATAATGGTTTTTATGCTCTAAATATATGCTCTATATATTCTTTCTGTCCCCCTACACTAACCCTACTAATAAAACTAACCATCACTCCTACTTGAGGTTCTCCAAAAAGATCATTCTGTATAATTTATCAAATCTGTTCAAGGTCAAAATTTACAGGTATCACTATACTTGCGGTGTCAGTTTGTCTCCATGATGTAAATACTACACACACACACACACACACATATATAAACTCCTTTTAGCACAATTACCCTGTTGCTCATCAGAGTAATATTTTCAGAATTCCTCACACAGTCCCACAATGGTTCCTGTTTTGGAGCATGAGTGCATTGGTGAGCATTGTTCCCACATCAGCATCACAGCACTGGTGAATCAGGACTGTGCATTCCTAAAGGAATACAGAAGGAAATCCTTCTGTGCTCAGAATTATGGGGCAACTCCCACACAGATACTGTTCCTCTACACACTCCTCCAGCCAACCATACCTAGTATGGTATGAGCAATACACACACACACACACACGCACACAGACATTCAAATCCAAAAAGATAAAGATTCCAGTCCTGATATATGTATGAGTTCGAACCCATTCCTGAGCTCGGTCGGGTGCTGAAGGTCACAGTGTGTGAGGAGTTCACATCTGAACATGCCTGAGGAGTGAGAGCTGCACCAAATTAAAACTATTACAAATCTTCTTCATCACACACCATAAAATGGCCACAGCGTTTTGAGTACCGCCATAAAGATTAGGAACTCTCGGGCCAATAGATGCTCCCATCCTTAATAAGGGCATTTAAAGTTCCTGTCTGTTCCCGGACAAAAAGTTCACCTATTGTTCACCTATTGAACGTAACATTTGGTAATGAAATGACTTCATTATTTCTTATCCATATTACTTTACTAGTTAATATGAGCATTGTAATAAGGTGGAAATCCCGTTGGGTTCAGCTATCCTCTCCACTGAATTCTGCCTCGGTTGGTTCTTCTGTCTTGCACTATACCAATGAAAGGAATCCACACACCAACACAAGAGTGAATGACTGTGTATGCATAGGCTTTTTCATAGTATTCTAAAAATGGAGCACAATCAAAGCACATGACTCTAAACCGCCTTCTATACAAAGTATGGTTTATACAGTATCTTTCCAGACTATTCCAAACCTGAATATGAGTTCCAATATGACTACAACAGTAATATTGAATTTCAAGGCTGGCGTCTCCAGAGTGTTTTTTTGATATTCATTAAGAGACATATAATGTTTGTCTCAAAAAATTCCATTATACTGCCAGTCAAACCATGCTGGTGTACGGCTAACTATTAAAGGCCCATTGAACAGAGATGTGTGTGTGTGTGTTCTCTGTAGATATAAGAGTGAGAGCCATAGAACTGCCTCAGGCATTACAGAGATGAGCAAAGACAGGCAGTCAGAGAGCAAATCCTGACATAACACTGCTTCAGGGGCACATAGAGCACGTGTAACACTAGGTATGTAGATGGTCAGGGGAGCTGTCAGAAGCCAGTGCATTGCAGTCGTCAGGTTAAGAATTATCTCTCTCGATCATTTGTGCATGGCTAATTCTAAATATATGGTCCACACGTGCTTAAACAGTGAGATAACCCAAGGAACTGGTTTTGTAATTGATATGGGTGTTACTTCCAGAGAAGAACGTGGAAGTTTTATTACAGCGTAATGATCTTAGATGTTTCAATGCTCATAAAAGCTAGGCTCCTTTTAGCAGTTTATCAATGGCTACATTCACATAGCAATATAATTGTGGGTGCTGTTTTAGAGTGCTAAAATAAATTACTCTCAAAGTTGTAAATGAGAGTGACACTAAAGGGTAAAGGGACTCCCTTCTCAGCGAACAATTTTAGGCTGTAAGAACGTTTCACTTAAGTAACAAAAATGTTAAAAACGTTACTTTGAATGTTTTAGGAATGTTCAAAACATCCAGTTTTTAGACATTGTATTGACGTTATTGCGTGTTTTCAGAGCGCTATTAAAACATTTTTTAGATTCTATAATGCTTTTAAAATGTTCCACTAATAACTTAAGAATATGCTGGTCTAGCGTGTGGAGTTCCAGTAATACACAGAGACAGAAAAATAAGCTGTGTCATCCAGTAGTTTAAGATCTAGTCTTCTGTTGGAGCAGCTCCCATAAATTTTTGTATCCTGGGATGTGACCCAAATGCTTTCCTTTGCTCTGCGCAGCATTCAAAAAAGCATTCAAAGCCACTAATGGCTAATTCAGATTTGACGCATGAACTCGCGCCTTGATTGGACTTGCTTATTAAATATTGCCTTGTAATTCCTGTCAGACTGACCAGTGTCCAATTTCTGATCAGGCATTACGAACAGCTACCTCTTGAAGACCAAAGGGACTAGGATTCTTCGGTGTATAATATCTTACCTGACACTGCAAATGGCATAAGACAGATGCAAACTTAATTTGTTTTCATATAATGAAACAAAGTAAACATTCAGAATGTATTAAACATAACTTGAAAACAGAAATGATACATAAAAATAATTCATATCAATCTAATAGGCCCTTACAGACGAAACGGTTATTGTTGAAATTTATGCTCTTTTCTTGTCTATGGGAGTTTATGTGTGTGTAATTGGCTCTTAAACACTCTCAGATGTTATCCATCGAATTGCCTCATATGACCTGATGGCACTGTGTTTTCTGCCAACTAAACATAATCTTATTACAGCCACGTCAGTGCACACACACACACACACTTACAGATTTTAAACAGAAATTCACAATCTTATGCTCTGTATTACAAACATACAATAGCACAGATGTAGAAGCTCATACAAACCTATTGCATACAAATTTATTTTACACACACGTAGGCAATGATCGAAACCATGTGCGCGTACGTTTAAGCATAAACACACACACATTCTCTGGCTTCCAGCAGTGTTATAATGAGAGTGTTGGCAGGGACATATGGCTATGCTGGATTTATCCAGATGAAGTGCTGATTATTTAAACGAGTTTTACTCATCTTTTAATGTCTGACTAATGCTGTTCACCATGGGCTGTTGACCTTGAGCAAGGTGTGTGTATGTGTGTGTGTGTGAGAGAGAGAGAGAGAGAGAGCGAGAGAGAGAAAGAAAGGGAGACTGTCACAGACATGAAATGAACTTTCCTAAAAGGAAAGTTCCTGAAAATGGTTCTATATTAAGCTATATAGAACTATATAGAGCTATATAAGCTATATGGTTCTTGGGGATGCTACCTTGATGATACCTTATTTAATATTATAGACAATTACCTATATA